>JACWRQ010000529.1:0-24239 GCA_014849955.1 Cryphonectria carpinicola | reverse complement strand
TAAAAAAAAAAAAAAGAGGAAGAAAAAAAAAAAAAAAAAAAAAAAAAAAATAGAAGAAGAGGAAGAAGAAGAAGAAGAAGAGAGAAAAAATCCTAAAGAAGAATGCACCAAAGGCGGCAGGGCTGAGAGACAAGGCGCAAACTCAGTTTGTAGGCAGGTTTGACCTGGCCTCGCAGCTGACTTGACCAAGAACAGTGAGTTGACCCACTGGGGCCAGCCCACCTTGCCCACTATAAAGACCCAATTTTCCTCCCGTTCTGCCGGTGACACCCCTGCATAGGGTTTCTCATACGGGTCCAAAGGTTCATTATTACGTATCCTTGTATGAATGAATGAAAGGGAATCAATCCTATGATATGTATTATGTACTCGGCCATACCTTTACTTAATCCTCTGAGCAACCGAGACAGGCCACTTGAGCCACGTCATAAAATCAACTTGGTCCCCCAGAGGCGGTGACAAACAATGGACATATATATACATAAGCTTGAGTGAATCTCGACATGTTCATGTGTGCTGGCGATTGTTCTCCACCTGCCCCCTCCGTCTTCCCTACCAATGCGATGTTGGCACTCACCATACAAAAGAACACGACGACAGCAAAGGAACGCAACGAACAAGTAGTTTTTGAATCGGTTATAGGGATCTTTTTCATGGGAAATAAGATAGAAAAAAGGCAGCTAAAACTAGGCATGATAGGGTATACTGTTCATCCCTCATCTCGTCGTATTCTATTCTTCCCACCAACCTCTCTCCTGTTCCACTCTCCTCCATATATATATATATACTCCAAATCATGACTCCATGCCCCGCTGCTCACCAGTCTCACCCATCTTCGCACCCTCCCCCTCCTCTTCTCTCCTTTTCCGCGCCTCCTCCTCCTCCTCCTCCTCCTTTTCCTTCTTCCTCCCCTCCACAGCAGCAGCAGCAGCAGCCGCCTTCTTCTCCTTCTTCTGCACTGCCTTAGCCTGCGCCGCCTCCTCCTTCATCCTCTTAGCCTCCTTGGCCCTCTCCTCCCCCACGACCTTCTCCCCCCACCACCTAGCCACAAACGTAGCCAGCACCATCTCCAGCAGACCCCGCCGCTCCTCCTCGTCCCCCATCTCAGGAACATCCACCTCCATATCCCCCAGCTTCCCCTGCCAGAACCAAGGGCCCACCACCCGCGCCACCACCCGCCCGTCCCTGTCTCTCTTCAGCAGGCCCTTGCCGCTCCACGTGTACCCTTCCTCCTGGAACGCGACGGCGTGCCTGTCCCCGCCCCCCGCCAGCGGCACCCACGACAACGACGACTTCTTTTTGACCTGCAGCCTCGTCGACCCCCGCTGCTCCGCGCTGCTGTTCCCGTCCTCCAGCCTCACGTGGTGCATCTCGAGCGTCTCCTCCCTGCCGGCTTTGTCCCCCGCGGGCGGCTCATCCAGCGTCGCCACGCACACGCCCCCGTCCTTCTCGCCGGGCGGCCCACGGAAGAGCTGTTTCTTGTTCTTCTTTTTGGCGCCGCCGATCGTCAACAGGCCGCCGCCGGACGCCATCGTCGCCGTGCTGTAGATGACTGCGTGCGAGGATGGTTCCTTGAAGAGCAGCTCGTTGCTGTTCTTGCCGTAGATTTTGCCAGGGGCGTTTTCGATGTGGTAGGTCAGTTTAGGCATGTTGGAAAAGTATTAATTGAGGGATTTCACACGCTAAGGTAAAGGAGAGAGAAAAGGGAGAATAAAATAAAAATGAGGGACAGAAAGTGAACAGGGAATCTGTGGCGTAAAATAAATAAAATGGAAATCATACCAAGGGGAAGGGGAAGGGGGCACACTTAAACATGTTGGTGTGTATAGACGTACTTGCAGGAGAGGCCCAATGACATGGTAACGGGGTGATGTCATGGTGTGTGTGTACTTGCGGCCAAGATACACTCACACGTAGTCACATCGTTCCAACCCCCCGAGAACCTAGTGAAAACTCATCATCATTCATCATCGCGAGGAATTTCAAAATCTATTGTAAGTCGAAACCCGCTTAGGAAGAAGAAAAAAAGAAGAAAGAAAAAAAAGACAGACGGCGAGAAGGGTGTTATGTCAATGCCTTGTTTGATCAAAGAGAGTTGAATGACCAACGGTAGCACCCAACGGCTGTCAAAGGCCTCCTCCTCCCCGCCTATAAAAACCATGGGCGAAAAAAGGCACACCAAATGGACAACCTTCTCCCCAAGAAGCTATAAATCTACCCGATGGTGTATGGAAGGGTATGTACTATCAAACAATACACGCTTGTCCTATTGAACACCAGGCCCATGCGGGTTTTATCCCAATCCCCCCTCCCTTTCCATTTCCCTTTCTTTTCCCTCCGATATCCCAGCCCTCGTTAAGCTCGTGAAATGCTGTCCCGTACAAATCCCACCCAGAAACACATCGTGGGATCCCTGTTGACAACGGAAGAATCTCGAAAACCAGATTTCATCATCACACGTTGAGAATAGCGGAGATGTCTTTGAATCGAATATGGTAAAGGGACGACGTTGTCTTCGATAGTGTTCGACTGCCGTCGTCACGAATGACCGATGATGAGATCCCCCCAGGTATTCATAATCCATTCGACAAGATGTCTCCCCTCCCAAGTGAGGAGATCCAGTTGTTGACGCAGGATGATCAGGACGAATCGGGTGAGCCAGGTGAATACCCAAAGTAGAGAGGATCAATAGGTCCCCCCCCCCCCCCTCCCCTTTTGCAAGGCAAACCGAGCCAGTGACGATCCCTCGCATTGGGTCCGCGGCAGAAAAGCCACAAGTTATCGTAGGAACACTTCCCAGATAAAGGAGCCCCTGTCGGTACCAAAAGCCACAAGCAAGAGCCTTCCCCCCCCCCCCCCAAACCAATTTTTCACACAAGACGGGGACCCGCTCACTTCATCATCTTCTCTCGATGAGCGGCAAATAGCCGAACGTTCATTTCGTGTTCGTCGCAAGCATCAGTCCACTTCTTCCGAACCTCGCGGTCCTCCTCAGCCCAGGTCATGTATTCCAGGACACCGGCGCCATCCCGCAACTCAAGCCAGGCAGAAGTGCCAAGTTTCTGGTGGATCTGAACCCTGCGAGCCGAGAAGTGGTCGATGAACTTGGTGTTGTAGGCGTGGAACTCTCCCAAGTACGTGTAGAAAGCCTCCACATACTGCTTCCAGGCAGCCGCAGAGGGCTTGAGGCCTGGAACTGCCAGCACTGGAGGCGGGTTTGGCGGCTTAGGTGGCTCTGGTAGAGCTTCATGGATATTCTGCGACCTCGACGCGGGCTTGCGGATGGGAACGTGACCTGCTGCGGCACTCGGGAAGGGGAGATTCGACTTCAGGTCGCCAAAGGACTCGAGGCCTGATGCACGTTCGGCAAACGGCTCGACGTTTCTGATGTCGGAAAAGCTGGCTCGGAACTCCTCACTGTCTTCTGATCCACCGACTGCTGCTGCTGCTGCTGCTGCTGCTGCTGCTGGCGCAAAGGCGGGCTGTGGGGGCGGCTTTGCATCACCCTTGATGCCCAGGCCCACGTCTCCAGCCCGCCACTCAGGGCGTGATGGCGTGACAGGAATATTCCGCGCCCCATTACGATCCGATTGCCCTACAGGGGGATCGACGTCCATAGCCATCGGACTGGAAGTCCCATCGACGCTTGGTCCCCGCCCGGCGGTTGCTGGGCCCCTGGGGGCTTCCTCCAGGCCACTGCTGCTCTCGTCCGACTCGACCATACCGGCCGTTCCCGCCGTCATACGCACAGGTTTCGGCTTCTTGCTAGAATTGCGAATCGTGCGACTGCCCGCTACGGATGTCTTGTGCGCCACGGGTGCCTCGAAAATCTGCGGGTTAATCTTCTCGGACCACTCCTCAGGATTAAAGGCGCCAGAGTGGGGCGACTTCTCTCCCACGCGAAGACCGGTGAAGTGTGGCTGTTGTGAGGCATCTGTCGTGAAGGGAGACCTGCGACCTAAGCGACTGCCTGACTTGGACCGAGGCATGGCCGGCCGTCCGGCCTCGTCGACTGGAGATCCCGCATTGAACTGCCAGCTGGTAGCATCCTCCTCAGCAACAAATCTAGTGTTGATGTTGTCAGTGCTGTTCCGCGTGAACCGATACGAGTCGGCGACGAACTGCTCGCCCGTAAACTGCGAGCCGAAGCTGGTGTTGAAGTTAGCATGATCTGCGCTGTCACGAACCTGCTGACGGTTCACTGGTGGGGTTTGGTTCTTAGACTGCTGCTGCTGCTGCTGATGCCCATACTTTCTGGCAGAAAGCTGCCGGAGGAGCTGAGACATCTTCTGCTCGAAAGCATTCAGGCCGCCCTTTTGTGGAGGAGGCCCGTCTTCACTCGAAGACTTTTTGTACTGCTGAGTACGTGGCTCCTCTGGCTTCGAGGGCTGGTTGCGTGTGTTCTTCTTGTTGCAGAAGCCCCCCTCGCCCGCACGGCCTGTCGCTTGCTGGGCTTGTTGGGGGGCTTCGTGTTGGTGCTGGGCAGGAGTTGACTTAGACTGAGACTGATCGTCATACAATTTGGGGCTGTTTTTGCCGTTGTCACCACCAGCCCCGTCCTTGGGACCTTCTGAAGAAGACCGGTAGTCGCTGCTAGCCGACGTGGTGCCTGAACTCCGCTGACCGTTGAGCCCTGCTCTTCCATTCTGCCCTGCCCGTGGTACATTGTCCGAGTCGTCGGGTACGCTGGAGCTTCTCTGGCGGGGACTACCGGTAGAGGGGGCGTTCTCATCGTCGTTGTAAGGCCTGCGCTTGGGCTCTCGCGTGCTACGGGATCGCCCAATATTGCTCGCGCCATTCCAGGGATCGAACTTCTCGCCGCCGTGTGTCTGGTATGGGGTACTCTGGCGTGGGTCCGTGAACGTGCCGTCGCGGTCGCTGTCGCGGTCGGGTTCAGGGTTAGACGGCGCCCGGCGCCTGGCTCGTGCTGCTGAAGAAGTCTCGTTAAACAGGTTAGAGTGAGACCGAGTGGTAAAGTAGTTGTTGCCGGACACCGCTGGCTCGTCGCCCGGGGACTCGGGCACATAGCCTCCTCGCTGGACACGGGCGCCAAAGGAGCCCTTGGGCTGCTTCTGGGGCGGGGCGCGCGGAGGAACAGGAGGCGGCGGCTGCTGCCTCTGCGGCTGGGGCTGGGGCTGGGGCTGGGGCTGGGGCTGTTGGTAGCTCGACGGTCTGCTGGCGCTGGGAGTTCTACTCGACGCGCCGCTTGCAGTAGGGTTTCGGGCGGCTCCCTTGCCTTTTGACCCATATCTCATGTCCTCCCAGGCTTGCCAGTGCTGCCATGTGTTGGTCGAGTCGGCCTTCTTTGCCTGCGTCCGACGAGGTGCACCGGCCGTGAACTCGGCGTACTTGTCTGCGTTCGTCGAGGCCGACGACTGGCGTTTCTGCGTGGACGCGGTGGGCCTCTGGGGGAAGTTGGGCGGACGAGGAGGAGGAGCCCACTCCTTGCCGGCATTCGCCCAGGGGTTCCCTCTCACTCCAGAGGCATACGTTGCCCGGGTACGGCGGGCCTCAGCATCATACTTGCGCTTCTTCTCGGGGTCAGTGAGGATGGCATGGGCGTGGTTGATGATGTTGAAGGCCTCATTTGATCCGCCAGGGCGGTCGGGGTGTTTCTTGAGCGCTGCACGATAGCTTCCGTCAGCTCTTGACCACGACGACGACGACATGAGACTGAGCCCGACATACATAGTTTCCTGTACTGCTTCCTGACGAGATCGATATCCTCCGTAGGCCCAGCGAGCTCGAGATCGGCGTACAGGTCGCGTCGAGGTTCCTTGTCCATGATGGGCCTGCTTCTCCAAGGCAGGGTGTGCCTTGGTAGCGCTGGGAAACAGGTCGAGAATGAAGAATGGAAGAAGGTATCGAGGAGTCAACAGCGACTACATCGGAGGAGGGCGGCCAGTCGTTTCTCAGGGCGTAAATGGTGTTGGGCAAGCAAAGGACGCGTCCCTTTGGAGGCGAATGGACGAGGGCAGGGCAGGGCGGGGCAGTTGGTAGGAGAGAAGGGAGATGAAGAAAGGGTTCACCCCACAGGACCTTTGAGAAGGAAACAGATGGTCTGCCTATCAATAAGATACCCCTCAAATGGGAGGGAAGAAGCAGTAAACGTCAACAGAGGGGCTTACCAGAGTAGGAGCCGTTGTGGTTTGCTGAGCTAGGGATCAGCCGCACGAGCAGTGTACGTGGTGAGGTCTGCGGATCCCAGAGGAGAGAGCCTGGGAACAAGTGTGATGCCTAGAACTGTGACAAATGGTTGCTGTGCTGTTGCAGGAAGAGATCTAGACAAGATGTTCCACAAGAAGCAAAATATCTCGGTGCACAAGGCTCCTGCTGGTGACTGTCACGATGTTGGGTGGGCGTGTGAACTTGGGCTCGGTGGAGATAGTTGACCTGTGACGTGTTGTGATTGGACACTGGTCCTAAAAAGCAGGCAGAAGGTTGAAGAAAAAGAAGAAGAAAAAGAAGGTAAAAGTTGGGTGAAACAATGCTGCAGTTCACAGAAGTCCAAGTTTTTGTCATGAGAACTTTTCTACAGAAAAGGCCTGAAGCCTAAAGACTGCTGGCTGTTGTGGTGGTCAGGCTGGTTTGCCAGTTCCCGAAAGATGAAATGGGAGGTTGGAATGTGAGCATCTTCAGTGGGGCAGGGTGGGTTTTGGGGAACCGGGTAGTGCCAAGGCGTAGTCAGGGTCCCCCCCCCCCCCTCAATTCCAGGGTGTGTTTGGTGTACTACTGTGTATTCATCTGATCTTCCCTCCAGGTTGGAGCCTGACATCTGACTAGGCTGTTGTTGACTGGCTGTCCGGGTGAAATATTTCCTAATGACGTAAAGAGAGAGGGTGCAGCGCACACTGATTTGCTCCCCACAAGGCTGAGAGAGGGTCACACCTGTGGCCATCCAAAACCGAACAGCAGTCCAGATTATCTTCTCTACTCTATCATGTTAGATAGTATATCATCAACAGGAACTTAAAATCATTCTCTCAGCTCATGTTTTACACCATGACTACCATGGACCAAGGATGGTAACTCTGAATGCCACATTAGAAAATGGCCACTCTGGACTGTGCAGCCTTACAGTTCACATGGAGGACACAGCCACTCTTGAGTATGCGTGGCCCTCGTTGTCACTTGACACTGGCCCGACTCGGCCAGCAGGCCTCACATTGACACATCTGCACAAAGATGGTCATCTGTGGTGGGGGGGAGGGGGGGAACATAACTGTTAGTTTCTAGACCTCCTCTTTCACCTGTGTAGTAGGGCTGTAGCAGCAATCAAAAAGGTCTTTTCTTATTTTCCTGAATTCCAATTGCTGTGACCAGCATTTCACAGCAAACTCTTGGTTGGTTCTTCTTGTACACTAAAAACAACAAAACCTCTGCAAGTGTTCTAATACTGGCCCATAATATCCATACGGTCTCCGTTTCCTTTCCGATCGTGGCCCCGGAACTCCAGATGGCAATGTATAAGCATACCAAGCCAGCGCTACACAGCGCCCAGACACACCCCCCCCCCCAAAAGATAATGCTACAGAAAATTGCGTCCGTTGTCCAGAAAGCATTTGCCCAGCGCAAGACCATCACTGGATGTCCTTGCTGAGCTCGTACGACCATCCTCCGTCACGCCTCATTTTCTCCCGCGCTGCAAGATCCTTGCGGATCTCGTCCTCCGTGAGCCGGTCACCTCCGTTCCAGTTGGCACTGCTACCCCGTGCACGGAACTTGCTCCACCTGTCCTTGTTCTTGAACACCTCCTCCAGCCGCAGGGGCGCAGGAGGGCCAAAAACCTGGAGAGGGTCGATGGACTCCTGCTTCATGAGTTCACGCCGAAGCTCAGGCGTGTCTGCCCATGATGCTACCCCCAGTCCCTTGGCCTCGTCGTCATCGTCGTCGTCATCGTCATCATCTGTCTGGATTTCAGGGAGCTCAATGTTCTCGCCGTTCTGGAAGCGTGGTGAGGACCGTGTCGCTGATTTGGCAGCAGACTTGGCAGCCATGACGCCAGCAGGTCTGGCCGGGGTCTTGTGAGAGGGGCCGGCGCCATGTTGGCTGGACGCAAAAGGAATAGGACCCTTGGAGACCTGGGCCATATCCAGAGGGTGACCATTCTTGCTGTGATGCGCCGCGACTGGTGGTGCTTTGAAAATATCCCTCGTAACCCCTGAAGGACCAGGTGCATACCCGCTGGAGAAGAGTGACTTGTTTGGTTGATCCTGAGAGAACAATTAGTAAGTATGCCGAGGAGGGGGGGGGGGTGTGAACACCTAGGAGTCTACGGCTTGCAGCTTACCTTCTTGAGCCCAGCTGATGGTCCAGCGTGGGGCCCCTTGATACCGGTCCCATACGACTGGATCTCCATCTCCTCCTCGGCGTCGAACTCATCGTCCGAGATCCGCATGCGCTTCACCTCTTTTTGGGGAGGCGGGCCATTTCGGGCTGTAGGGGGTCGTTGCATCGTGTCCTCTGCGCCCTCTTGTTGGAGCGGCCTCTTCATAGACATCTTGGCAGTGCTCGACAAGACTGCGTTGACAGGTCGGCCGATGTCCTCTTGCGATCGGTACATGGTGGACTGCTGCAAGCGAGATGGAGGCCTCGGTATCGCTGCCTTCTCCCGGACAGTGTTATATTCAGCCGCGCCACCTGGCTGAGACCGAACCGCTGGAGGCGGAGCTCTTGTCTTCTTGGCCTTCTCGATCGCAGCTTGACGAGCTGCTTGCTTCTTGGCTTCTTCCTCGGCAGCAGCTCGCTGGCGTTCCTTTTCTCGCCGCTCCGCCTCCATTCGTTGCTCCTTCTCGCGCTTCCGCTCCAATTCTGCCTTAAATTCACGCTTCCGCTGGGTTTTCTTCTCCTCTTCTTGTCGTCGCTTCTCTGCAAGCTCAAGTGCCTTTGGGCGACCGGTCGTTGAGTTGACGGAGCTCTTAAGATTCTGCAGCGATGACTTCGTCTGCAGAGAGGGTTGGCCCGCCTTGCCCTTGACCTGTTGTTGAGAGCTGCCGAGGGTGTCTTGGAGGTTGGATGCAAGCGCACTGTTGGAAGGGTACAGTCCAGTGTGTTGGGAAGACGTGTTGACGCGGATCAAAGTCGGTGCTTGCTTTGGTTTGACGGCAGTTTCCCTCGTTGGTTTCGTTGGTCGCTTGATCTCACGATTCTTCAGGCCTTGGCCAGGTGTAAGCCGGGGGATCGAAGGAGGCACGGGCCTTGTCGCTGGGGCATCAGCCATTTCCGTGTCCTGATCAGCGGTACCGAGCTCATCTATCCCGGCGACTGCCCCGCCTCCAGCCTCGACCTGTGCCTTTTCTTTGCGCGGACTTGTCCGTGTCGGCCTGTTGATCTCTTTTGGAGCCGGGGTGCGCATGGTTTGTCTAGATTCTTGCTGCATGCCATCGGGTTCCTGGGGAGATACCTTCTCCTGTTTTTCTTTGCTGAGGGCGCTCGCCTTCTCCCGCTCCCTCTCCCTCGCCTTGCGTAGCTTTTCCATCTGCTCGGCAAGGTGTTGGGCCTCCTTTTCCTCCTTGTCTTTCTGCTTCTGATCCCTCCTTTCTCGCTCAGCGGACGCCCGGGTCTTGCGGCTATTTGACTTCGACGGACTGGGAGCCCTGGGAGCGTGGTGAGACTCAGACATGTGCTTTGTCAGATCCGGGTATAGAGGTTGCTCCTCCTGCTCTGGCTGCAGCGACTCAGTAGACATGTTTTCTTGCTTTTGTAATTTTGCAGTAGATGGCGAGTTCAAAAGTGACGCCTTTCCATCTGCACTGAGCGCAGCACTGCTTGCCAGGAGACCCTTCGAGCCCTTCAATATGGAAGAGAACTTGTTCTTGACGTGCTTCAAGGTGTTCTGTCTGAAGGGGCTTTCACGGAAGCTTCTGGACGGCGATTCGGGGGGCTCGTCTCCTTGAAGATCCTTGTTGTCGTCCACCAATGGATTGGATGCAGAGACGACCTTTTTGAGATCTTGCTCGGCAGTATCTCCGAAGACGTTATGCTGGCTCAAATCAGGTACCGAGACCGATTTGCCATGACCAAAGACGGCTTTGACCTGGCTGGATAGTTCTACTTTCCGGGGCGAGTGATGGGCAGGATCGGGGCTCGACTCTTGCAGATGGTGCTCGGGCAGATTCGAGTCGATACCGTTGACCGTGTCGCTGCGATGCACGCCTTCCATGATATCCGCAGTGTAGCTCTTCTCTAGCGCGGGACGAGGACTTTGGGTGACAGTTTGGTCTGCAGGAGGTGGAGCAATCCAGTCGTCTTCGTCATCCTCGGGGAACGCACCTGGTGTCCTTGCTGACTGCTGAGGTCTGGAAGGCGATCGAGGTTTCTCTTCCGCGCTTGCTTGAGCCTGTTGTGAGATCTGCGGGTGAGAGGTGTGCAGTGGCTGTTGAGTGCCAGAAAGGTTCGCAATCGACTTTGACGGCCTTGGACCACCTGCTTGTGACTTGCCGAGCATGCTGATCTGATCCTGCAGCCTCTGCGTGTAGGTTTTATTATGCGTAGCGAACGCGCTGTCTTTCTTCTCCTCCACAGCATCGGCGACGTCATCGTCGTCAATGTCCATGACATCTTCCTCAACCTCCAGGGCATCTTGTCGCACACCAAGACTCTTGCCTCCGGTCGGTCTCGGGTAGTAACTTGTTCGTGTCGGTTCGATGTGGCTGGTCCTCGACATTCGCGCACCAATACTCTTGTTAGAAGTCAAGGGTTCGCGCGCGGGCAGCGACGCAAAGTTGAGGCTGCTCTTGCGCACCAGGGGACGCATGGGGCTCGATCCATCGGATGGCGACCGCGTCACGTCTGCGCCATCATCATCCGCAGCGTCGACCGCAGGTATGGGTTCAGCAAGGACTTGCTGAGGGGAAATTGGTGGCTCTGACTGCTGTGGCTGTGGCTGTGGTTCTGGCGTCGGAGATTTGGCCGGCGATTTCTGCGGACTATCGTGGCCGAGTAATTGGACCGGCGATGAAGCTTGGGCAACCGGCGTATCGAAGTCGTCAGGCGCCGATGATCCGGCTGACACCGTGCTCGATGTCTTGACATCTTGCTGCTCTGCTGTGGTCTGCAGGAAATCCTCTGAAGGCCCGGCGGCCAGAGCCGGACTCTCGTGGCCCGCCTGCTCCACCGTCTCAGCCAACGGTGGCCTGGGCTCCTCGGCTACGGGCTCAGGATCTTGTGGCTGTACCGTTTCGGCATCCTCCATGACCTCATCAAAGTCTATTGCGACATCCTGGCTCTGGCTCCCATAGTAACCAGAATCAGCAAGGACACGCTGTTCTGAAGGCGCAGGCTCGGCAGGGACAGGTTTTCGTGTTATCGATGTAGGCCTTGCCGGGCTGCCCGGCTCGTCCTCGGCGATCTTAAAGTTCGGCGTCCTAGCATGAAGCAAATTCGATGTTGTGAAAGGATTAGGGGCGCCCTTGGGCGTAGCGGAAAAGATGTCAGATAGTGGCTATTACCCATATTAGTCTGGTCAAGACGACCGGCCACGCGGGAGACGGGGAGGGTGGGGTCCTCACCACTCTGTTTTCATTGTGATACAGCTTGCGGGCGGTGTGAGGAGTCTTGCCACGAAGCTTTCCTGGGGTTTTGAAGATCTCGGCCACGTTGCTGGGGGCAGAGTCAGCAGTGATGGGGACCCAAGTCGGATGCGCTCGACACGTACATCTGGTTCTCGGAGAAGATATCGGCCATGTGCTCATTCAGCCACTCGACCTCGTTTCTTGCCGAATAGCCAAACTCTTCTACCTCGGATCTTGTAATGTCAAGGGCGGAGGATCTCTCATCAGCGCACCATGCCGAGGAGCCGACAGGCGGACGCGACGCAGGACGCATCGCCATGACCAGATCGCGCGAGTTCGGGATGAAGAGAGGCGTGGCAGGGGAAGGCAGGAGGTCGCGTCGCGGGGAAGAAGAGGGATCAACTCGAACAACGCGTTCGTCAGGGTAAATCAAGCATGTCTGGGCGCTGGTGGTAGCTGATTCGAGGGTGAGCAAAATGGTTGTAGTGTTTGCATGGACGATGGAGAGCGTAGAAGCCGAACCGCGGTGTTTGGTGTGGGGTTGCAGTGCTGACTGAGGTGTGCAGTGGGAAAGGTGGGAAGGCGGCTGGCTGCGTGCCTTTCCTAGTTCTGGCGTGAAGTAAACAAAAGGCTGGCGGATACCTCAGACGTGTATTCATTGGTCGAAACTGAACCCGGAAGCCCCACCCCCTGCTGAAGTGACGGCGTCAGCCGCTCCGGCTATGAAATTCGGATCCGATACAGAAGACAATCTTCGGAGGTAAGGCGGGCAGCATTGATTTCTTTCATCAACTACCAAGTGCGTAAATTTCTTAGCACAATAAGGATCTGGCCACTACCTCCTTGGTCAACTTGAAACAATTGGCTAGATAGCTTTTTGTTTGGGCTCGTAGGGTATGACTCTACTGTTGTTTGCTATGGCGTGTTGTCCCCATGCTCACCCTCCCTCCTGCTTGTTCTCATAATGCAACTCGATCTCAATCAAGATGAGGGTGCATTCCCCCCTCCTCCCTCCCCCCCTCCCTCTGCCCCTCTTCCTACAGACAACCTGGCCATTGTCTGCTCATCCGGAAGCCGGATCATGGTGGATCGCCCCATGCTAGTTTCTGGCTAAGGAGTACTTTTCCCATCTCTTGCTCACTTTTTGTATACCCTGGCTCTGTTCACGAGCTGAGTCTTCGACGGCAACTGTTCCAGACGGCTTGACCATGCAAGGTAATAATACAACCTGGGCATGAGCGCCTTGAAATTGATCGGTCTTGAGGCCGCGAATAGATGACCAGAAATATTATCAGTTTGCAGACGACTCGTCTGTTCTGAGCGACCGGTGGCTGGTGGCACCATCAAAACCGAGACTTCTTCCCCTCTCTTGCGCAGTTATCTTTTCCCACCTGCCTCTTTCTCCCAGCGTGAGGGTGTGCTGGACAGCAGTCCGGTTTCTGGACAGCTCTAATGCCTGCCGCACTCACTGATCTGACCCTGTTTCGAGGCCGCCTCGTATTCGTTCTCAGGATGCATACATACACCCCTTGCTATGCAGGTCAAGGCACAGTGACGAATTGGTCGTCCTACCCTGACCAACGGAAGAGCGGCATACCGTTTCTGTAGGTCTGATGAATAATGGAGTGGCTGACATGGGCTGATCCGGTCCCATCTCCTGTCCAGATCACCAAATGGTTCGCATTGCCTGCAGTGAACCACGTTCCTCGCGTGGCCAGCCTGCATCGGGATGCGGCACAGCCGGCAGCTGGCGAATGGCAAGAGCACTCACTGTGAGCATCTTGCTACCCACTCCGAGATCACACGCTGGTCCGTCGTCTGCTGGATCACACCCACGAAGGAGCTGCGACAGACCGGTCAGAAGCAATGTCTTCTGATTGATCCTGTGGAGCCCAGATAAATGGCGCATGCTTCCATCTCACAAGCCAGCCAGGGACCAAGATCCCAGACCATGAAAAGAGTTGAGGGTAACAAGTCTGCGACCCTTTGTCCAGCCCGTCTTGTTCGCTAGGCAGGCAGCTGAATCGTCTCATTGTCCCGTGTACTGTGTGATATGGCTCTGGGAAACTCCATCATGAGCCGTGCCCGTTTCGACGGGATGCTCATAGAGTCTGATTGGAATATTTCATTCCGACTAGATCACAAGTGGAAGGATAGCCGGTCGTTGCAGACTGCCATCTTCGATTAGCACGCGGGATCTTTAGACGACCCATGCAGGCGGTATAATCGATATATGCTCGGCGAGTGGCACTTGAAGTTGGTGGTCCCGAGATCGGGAAGTCGAGAGATCGACCCTACCCACAAGGGCGCGGAGCCAAGAACAGCGCCGCACGCCCCAGCCCTGATGGCTCGCTTTGACCTCGTAATGGGTCTCAAAACGCTTGTTTCTGTCCGGCTAGAGAAGTTCAAGTTGCCGCAGCGGCCCACCTTTGAAAGGTTCGTCCCGAATTCGCCGTCAAGGTGGACTCGACAATGGGCTGTCCCGATCTTGGTATGCGCTTGAAAGCTTCGCCTGAACGGTGTTTGTGTTGCTGTAGCGGTCAGGGGTGTGTGATACTGAGAACCAATCAAAGCACATGTGCCGGTCTCCACTGCAACTAACATCCGCTCGTTGAGCGGCCACCACGTTCCCTGGTGCTGTGACCTTGGCCTCGTTCCTGCACAGCAGCCAAATGGTCTGGATGCGTCGTTCCGACGCCGGGGTCTTCCTATGGCCAGGCCAATACGGGTGTCCTTATTAGTTCCCCCCAGGGCGCGCCCGTGTGTGTGTGTGTATATGGATATATAAGGCACACAAAATGATGATGAGGCCTTGCGGTCCTTCTGGCCTCTCTATCCAGCAACACTTCTCTTCTCCGCTTTTCTGACCATTCCCTGTATGACAGTTCCAGAGAGCAAGAACGATCATGGCCGTCTTCCAAGGGATCAGCGGGGTTAAGGAGGTCAACCGCACCGAGAAAGCTGACGTCGCCAAGCATGCCGACGCCGTCCAGAAATCTGCTGTCCTTCACCGTGACCTTCGCCATGATTTTCTCGAGCTAGCCAAAGGCGAGGGCCACTATCTCGTCCTAAACGATGGTCATAAGGTCTTCGATGCCTCGGGCGGTGCGGCCGTCGCATGTGTGGGTGTAAGCCCGTCCTCTCTCCTTCTTGTTGTGCCAAGCATCCCTTAACACGTCCCGGGCTGGGCACATGAGGTTAAACTGGATGTACAGCATGGCAACATCAAGGTCAACCAGGCCATGGTTGACCAGATCAACAAGGTGAGCTACTGCGCATCAACCTTCTTCAAGACGCCCATCGTGGAAGAGGCCGCAAGGATTCTGGTCGACAGTACCGATGGGCACATGACACGAGCGTACTTTGTCCAGTCTGGTTCGTCAAATTCCTCGATGTCATTGGCGAGACCAGTGTTGACGTATAGCAGGGTCTGAGGCGATGGAGGCGGCGATGAAGCTGGCTCGTCAGTATTACCTGGAGAAAGAAACACCTGAGCCCCAGAGGGTCCGCTTCATCGCTCGAGAGCAGTCTTATCATGGAACGACTCTCGGGTCTCTCGCCATGGGCGGGCATGTGGCTCGACGGGCTAAGTTTGAGCCCATGCTCATCGACACTATCTCGAAGGTCTCGCCGTGCTTCTCGTATCGGGGCAAGGTCAAAGATGAGACCGACGAGCAGTACGTCCAGAGGCTGGCAGCTGAGCTCGACAGTGAATTCCAGAGGGTCGACCCCAAGACAGTCTGCGCCTTTGTTGCCGAGCCAGTCGTTGGCGCTGCTCTAGGATGCGTGCCAGCCGTCCCCGGCTACTTCAGGGCCGTGCAGGCTGTGTGCCGCAAGTATGGTGCTCTCCTGATCTTGGATGAGGTCATGTCCGGAATGGGTCGTACCGGGAGCTACCATGCCTGGCAGCAGGAAGGTATCGTCCCTGATATTCAAACCCTTGGGAAGGGACTAGGTGGAGGATACCAGCCCGTGGCTGCAGTTCTCATCCACAAGGACGTCGTGGAGACCCTCCAGAAAGGCACCGCGTAGGTTGTCCAAGCCCTGTCTCTCTATAGGGTTGCCTGTTGACCTCGCTGTTGTAGGGCATTCATGCATGGTCACACGTACCAGGCACACGCTGTTGGCTGCGCCGCGGTAGTGGCTGTCCAGAAGATCATCCAAGAGGACGACCTCATCATGAATGTTCGTACCATGGGGGCGCTTCTCGAGAGAAGGCTGCACGAGAGCATCGGCATGCATCCCAACGTGGGCAATATCAGGGGCCGCGGCTTGTTCTGGGCTGTCGAGTTTGTCGAGGACAGATTGACAAAGACACCCTTCTCTGCAAGCGAGCAAGTCGCAGCGAACATCAACAGTCTCGGGCTGACGCCGCCCTACTCGATCGTGGTGTATCCTGGCAGTGGTACTGCCGACGGGCTCTCTGGAGACCACATCATTCTCGCACCTCCGTATACGGTGACTGCTGTTGATATCGAGAACCTTGTTCAGACGCTCAAGAGCTTGGTCGAGGACTTCTTTGCAGCTCGGTCGGTCTCCAATGGACTGTCGGGCTAAAAGAAGGTGTCAATCAGGTGTGTGTTCCAACGCATCAACAAGTCAGGTGACGTCAAACTGAGTACCAGGATATTGCGATTGCTGCAGGAAGCAGTTGCGAACTCCAGGGCTCCTGCCGTGGAGTGACTTGGGGGGGGGGGAGAGGGGGCAGGTGAGAGGGAGAGTAAGGACTTAGTATGAAGGGGAGGAAATGGAAAAGAAGAGGGAAAAGTCCCGATTCTTACATAGCATGTCTAGAAACCAGAAGACCCAGTAGCTTTATGATGACAAGTCCCACCATGGAGACCATGTCCATCCTTGAGCTGCATGGCGTCGAAAGACGACATGATTAATCTGGCCCTGCTGCCTTGTTGTGCCACATTTACTTGGGGCCCGGTATGCTGGACGATGTCCAGGTGTGGTACAACGGATGGATCGTGCCGTCGTTCGCCATGTATCCTTTACTTACTGCACAAACTTGGCATGGCCACCTTTGTTCTTATTCTCCCTCGCTTATATCGAGTAGGACTTTTCGTCTGCAGTTGGGTGGTCGTTTGGCCTGAAGGAGACTGCCCGCCTCTTCTCCTTCTTCTTCTCCTTCTCCTCCTTCATCTCCTGCCTTTCCACAGGGCTCAAGGGATGGACACACAGTGCTAGATTCAGAGTGATTGCAGTACGTCTCATTCACCATGCATCGAATTCGGAGATTGCATGCGTTGTCACATTTGGCAATCTTGTTTCTTATGCAGAAGCGGCGTGGGGGGCCTGGGATGCTGCGGGCTATGCCGAATCAATACTGTCTGATGTAGCCTTCCCAGAGCAGTATAAAACAGAAATCCTGCTGCGCAATTATGACGGATCAAAGTTGTGTCCTGCCCTGCATGAAAGACAGACTGACCCTCTCTCCATTCACTCCCTGATGACTTTGGCTTTTAAGCTTCATTTCATGCTAGAATTTTTATTCTTCTCTACACTTGACTCCTATTAGCAGCCGTCTTGTTCTTGCGCTTTTCGGGGGGCTGATCTTTTCTCCGTTCTTTTTTCCCTTCATTTTTCCCCAGGTCCTTTTCCTATTATAATAAAAAAATAAAAAAAATAAAAGTGAGGAGAAGAAAAGAAAGAGGGGGGGGGGGGCGGGGGGCATTGCATTGGAATGGATCATCAAGTTCATTCGAATCAACTTAAACTTATAAAACTTATTTAGCTTTCTATCATGTACTTTGTTCACATGAAGAAAAGGAAGGACTGGCCCTGGGACGCATGCAGGCCAAGATGGAGGCTCTCGGGGCAGAGGTGGGCTTACGTCAGACCCTTGACGGAGCTGCACTTCCTGGTCTCGTAACACCCCCAGAACGCTTCGTCCACCCACCGGAACGTGCTGGCGTCCCACCTCCCTCCTCCCTGGGATCTGTCCGGCACTCTGGCTTGTCATAGTGGTGCAGATCCACCCAGCAGCCTTCCCTCCCCCCCCTTTCTATTCAACATTGTACATTTCATATGGTCCGCTGCTATCTTCGTGTCGTCCACTGGCCCTGGTCCTCGCGTCGCACCCACGCGGCCTCGCCGTCCTTCTCAGAGTCTTTGTCCAAAATCCTCGAGCTTCGGCCGCACAGCTCCCGTCATGGCTGTGCGCAGCATCATCAGCCGGCAGGCTGCTGAGGAGGAGGCTGAAGTCGACGTGATCAGGTCTCATCTGGAGACAAGGGCGCAGATGACTAAAAAGATCGAGGCAGCCCTGCTCAAGGTGGTGAACAACGGAAACACCCTCGATGGCGCTGTGCAGTCGCTGGGGACGGAGACCAAGAAGCTGCAGGAATTGATCCAGAGTGCGTGGTTGGGCACGAGACGAGACGATCGGCCACCTGGGCTCCCCCGTTCCGGCTGACAACCTCTCTCTACAGACATCAGGTCCACGCGCGCCGAACTTGAGAGAATCTCCCAACAGGCCGACAGCAAGAACGATGACGAGAAGATCATCCGCATGGGCCCGGAGAAGGCCGGGCTGACACAGTATATCAACGCGCTGAGGCGGCTGTACAAGACCTTGAGCGCCTCCAAGACATCGAGCCTGCGTACCACACAGGATGCGGTAGCAGATCTGCAGAGGCTGATCAAGTCCGGGAATACGCAACTCGAGGCTTACTTTGACAAGCTCCTGCGAAGCGACACGCCGCGGTCCATCGAGCCGCTCCGCTACATCACGAAGAACGAACCCTTCCCCGTCCTCTCCGAAGACAAGAACTCCAAGCTGGGCGTGCTGAACGACTACATCGCCAAGGCACACCGAGAAAGCGGTGTCAGCGAGGAGTCACCAGCAGCCAAGATCTACGCCGAAGTCCGAGGGCCTTACATCCAATTCACATTAGCGAACCTGGCATCTGCTAGTATCACCACGGTGAAGAAGAAGAATCCGACGGATATCTATCGGGCTGGACCCATGAGCGGCATTGCCATGTATGCACAGGCGATCGAGGGCCTCTTGCGCGCCGAGTACGAGAGCATATGCCGAGTCTTCTCGCGCGAGGACTGGGGCCCTGTCTTTTTGTCGACCAGTCAAGGCCCCATCGCGGAGCTGGCCAGGACGCTACGGGAACTGAACATGCACATCAAACAGCACCTGGCCGTGGACTGTTTTCTTGCGTATGAGATAGTGGAGGCTATCTCGACCGTCTCCAACAACCTGGAGCAGGCAACTGGAGAGCTGAAGATGCCGCTCACGTCGGCGCTCAAACCTGTCAAGGAGACCGCAAAGTCATCTCTGGCCGAGCTGCTGGAGCTTATGAAACAGAGGATCAACGGTCTGCAGACCTTACCTCCGGATGGCGCCCCCATCCCGATCGTTTCGGAGTCCATACGAACCCTCCAAGGCATGGTTGCCTTCATACGTCCCGTGTCGAACATCATGATATCTCTGGGCGACGGCGGCTGGAAGTCAGCGGCAGCGGCCAGGGGCGGCGCGGACAGTACTCCAAACCTCTCCTCGTTCGACGTGACGGCAGACGGCCAGCAGATCTTTGGAAACTACTGTATCGACACGATCGAGACGCTCTTCTCCTCGCTGGACGCCAGGGCAAGGATGCTCTTTGGCAAGAAACCAGTGGTCGGCGTCTTCATGGCCAACAACATTACAATCATTGACCGAATGGTTCGCGAATCCGATCTCTGGCCACTACTGGAGCAGAAGATGCCCTTCGTCATCGACACCTGGCGCAAGAAGTCCAAGGGCCTGTACCTGGACATGTGCAAGGACGTATCAATACATCTGCTCGATACGATCCACACGTCGAGGGCGCAGCGGCCAACCTCGGGCCAAGGCGCTGTCGACTCGGCATCCATCATGAAGGCCCTATCATCCAAGGACCGCGACAATATCAAGGGCAAGTTTGTGGCCTTCAACGCTAGTTTTGACGAGATGGTCAGGAGTCACAAGTCGTTCAACATGGAACCTGAGGTGCGGCGCATGTTTGCGCGGGACGTGCAGCAGACGGTTGAACCGCTGTATAACCGCTTCTTTGACAGGTATCATGAGGTCGACAAGGGCAAGGGCAAGTATGTCAAGTACGACAAGTCGACCATGTCCGGTGTCTTCCATTCACTGTATTAGCTTGTCCCAGCAGCATGGATCCCACTAGCCCCCCCCCCCCCCTCCTCCCTCTTGCTCATTTTTTCCTCTTCCCCCTTCCTTCTGAGATACCCTCTGTCCTTTGGACCATTCAGCTGTGCATCATGTTATCATCAGGCATCAGAACGGAACCTACCTTTCTGCAGTGTAGTACAAAATCGAATTATGCACCCACCACTGATCTTTGTCCTGAGATTCAATGCGCCTACCACGTGGGGAAGTGGCTGGGTAAAGTAGCCGGCGAGCCACAGTAGAATGGGTGGTGGATTGGTGGACGGAACATATGGCAAGAATAGCCGTGTTCTCACATCTTGACGATGACTGCAGACGGACACCCGCAACATGACGGCGGTCAGGTGGTCTCTCCGGCCTGGTTTATCTCGTTTTTCCCTCCCCCTTCAGCGCTAGTCAACAAAGCCGTCAGCTTACTGTGGCACTTGACCACGGTCTGATACTTCGTCGTTCAACTCGTCAAGAGTAGAGAGATCTGATTAATCATACCCGCAACCGCCCCCCCTCCCCCGGCCCTCGCTCTCCAGGAGACGCAATTCCCTGAAAAAAACACCCAGGGGAAAGAGGAAGGGTTAAAGGCTCTCACACGACCCCGCCGCGGCGCCTCCCCCTCCCACCCCTTGCTGGCCAAGCCCCCTCCCCCTCTCCTCCCTCGTCCTCCTTGGTGGCGTTTTGGCGGGATAGACACAAAGAGAAAGAAGAAAGGGCGGAAGGTTCCGGTTGAGACCTGAAATATCGTAGGAGTAGAATCCCTTCCAGTGGCTGAACACGATTTTGTTTTATACGGTTCGCGTCTGGGCGCTCGAGATTGCATGTACGTGACGGAAGGATGCAGGCTGCCCGTCCTTGTGACCATCATTCCATTCATGCCAGGCATCTGGGCGGACCCGCTCCAAGAGCTCCAGAACTACTCCCTCCCCCCCCCCCTGCCCTCGTCCCCCTCCCCATCCACACATGCACACAGGTTCGACACATTGCTGCAGTCGTCACCCGATGAGGAATGGTTTGTTTCCCAGGACCCTGGGCCCCCCCCCTCCCTCCACAGCATGGATCAGACATAATAGGACCCCCCCCCCTTCCCCATTCCCTCCCACCTTACCATAGTACTATGTACTGTGGTACTATAGTAGATGGTGCATCTGAAAGAAGCCCTCTTTTTTCCTCCCTCTCCATGACATACAATACTGCTACCCCACTGGGAAATGTATTGAGCATCTCTTTCTTTTTCTTTTTTTCCCCCTTCCCCTTTCGACAATTCATTTTGGGAGGGGTTTGTATACTGTACTGTACTGCTAGGGTTGAATTGTTTTGACTTAACCCCTATAGAATCATGCTATTACAAATTTTTTTTTTACCCTTTCCCCTTGCTGGGGAGAGTTTCAACAGAGTAGAATAGGAGAAAGAATTGATCAAAGTACCAAAGTATAATCCAGTGTCCCCCCTCCGTCTCAATTGATGTTGTGTGCTGCAACATATTTGCTACCAGTAAGTCGATGGCCTGCATCAGGCAATGTTCTCTGCACTGGAGGGAAAGGGGGGGGGGAGGGGGCTTAGAAAAAGCTTGTTGATCAATTGGAAACATGTATTACGGTACAATGTCCCATGAGCTGCTCTGTGCCACCTGAAAGGAGACCAGCGAGCAAAATTGGAACCTTACTGGTACCTTCATAGTAGTACCATAGTAGTAGTATACTTTGATGTACGTGACATAAGGAAAGGAAAGAAGAAGAAAATAAAAGAAATCGACCCAGCCTTGCATGGTTGCTCTTACAGCGTCGTACAGTAAGTGTGGGGGTTGATTCCCAGGTGGGTTGTCTTTCTGAGGAGGCTAGGGAGGGTACGTGGAGGGATGGCTTATGCATGATTTCGGCGTTCGTAGGTACGGTAGCAGTGAGGACGACAAGGGGTGAGAGGGACAACACGTCGATTCTATGCCGGACTGGAAATAGTCAACGCCTTGTTGGATCGTTGACTGCATGAGATGAATTGTGGACATGAGGCGGTTCCCTCGTCGTGCTGGTGCATGGCAATGTACCCTGCAGAGGGCCGTCCCCGTGACATGTTTAGGCAGTGCATATCGTTGGACCAGTTCAGGCCAACTACTATTACACACATGCCACCACTCTCTTCTCGCACGAGCAGTCAGTTAAAGAGACGTATCAGATTTGCTAAAGACCGTTGCCATGATGATCTCTTCCTAGTGTAAGCTCAAGTCCCCCCCCCCCCGTGGCTTTCGTGTATACATGCCCATCCTCCAGCTCGGATTCTGCCCGAGCGAACCTTCCCCTCTTTCGACCATTGCATCTTTTCTTTGGTTCCCGTGGCATCTTGAGTCAATTCGTGATCTCTAGGTACCATGGTGTTTGTCTCCCGTCGCTTTCGCTAAGAAGAAGGGGGCGGGGGATGAGAAGAAGAAAAGTAGCCAGAATGAGGGCGGGGGATGATAACTGTTGATCCACCCCCACGATGTGGTGGTCATGACCCTTCTCTCACACAAGACTCCCAGCGCCAAATACCCATTCAATAAAGACAATAAAAATAAATAAAATAAAATAAAAAACTCCAGCCGCGTTGTGGTGCCCACATGACTTAGGTACACACGCACGCACGCACGCACGTACGCACGCACGCACACAAAAGCCGCCCAAGCCGAGAAACTCCGCGCCAAGCGATGGTAATTGTACAAAGCGTACAAGCCAATGAAAAAGAAAGAAGAAAAATTCGGGGAGGGGGGAGGGAAAGGAAAACTGCATCCTCGGCTACCACAGTAGGTGGGCAGTAAAGCAAAAATGAGAAGCTCGTGGGGCGGCAACCCATCCCCTGCCCCCACCCCTGCTGCCGCCGTGTCTGCAGTCGTATCTGCATGCGGCGGGCCTAGTAGTACATGGTACCATAAGTAGGTAGCATGGGGGGCCGGGGCCCCGTGTAAGTCCAGAGCTGCAAGCCGGACGCCTGAGACGGCATAGTGCAGCGAGAAGAATGCTGCCTTTGGGGCGGGTTGACAAGACGAAGAGCAGCGGAGAGCCGGTTCTAGCCTCCAAGAGAAGCTGATTGATGAAAGAGAATAAAAAGAGTCATTTCAGAAAGGAGGGAAGGGCGACTGAAAAGAAGACGAGAGAACGTATGCTCGTGTACCGATGATGGTGGGGCGCTGGAGACAGAGAGAGAGAGAGAGACGAAGAGAGCGACAACTCCCCCTCCCCCACCATCATCCCGGGCCAGCTCCCTCTATTCCACTGTGACGACTTGTCGCCGCATCACAATGGAGGGAGGGGTAAGGTGGGAACACACACAGAGGAAGGGCTGTCCACAGATCGACGAACTCGCAGATGCGGCGAGCATGGCCGGGAAGATCGGGACCAGTACAGAGGCTCAGGAACCAGATGCAGGCTAATGTATGTAGGTGAGCATGGCTGTGAGGATGCGGCTGGCCCAAAAGGGTGGAATTCATGCGGCGCAGAACGTGGGTGTTGTGACCGGGGGGGAGGGGGGTGTGGTTGGGTGGTTGTACACAGAGGGGCTTGCTTTTTTTTTTTTTTTTTTTTTTTTTTTTTTTTTTTTTTTTGGGTGGGGGGGGGGGGGGGGGTTTGTCTTTTGTTTTGACTTCGTTACGAGTCCGGGCAGCGAGGACAGTAGTAGGAACTGCCAGAGCAGTAATCGTGGGTACCTGAGCCGATTTCTTCAAGTCAGTCTGTTGCCCTCGGGGAGGCAGGGCAGGGCGAGACTGGGGGCTACACACCAAAGTCGGCCGCTTTGCAGCAGGTCGAGCAGCACTCATTGACGAGGGGCTGGCGATCCTTGACGCACATTTTTGCGGCGGGGATATTTGATTCCGTGCGTAGGTGGGGTATTGAGTGAGATGCGAGTATGTAGGATCTAGATCAAGGCTGAAGGACCTTGAGGGACAAGACAATGAGGAGTGGTGTTGAGAGGCTTTCTCTTGTTAAGGAAGATGTGCTGAGAAGAGGGTACGCGTCAGAGCCCAAGAGGTGAGGACTGGTTGCCTGGGTGGATGTGTTTTCTGATATCGAAGGTGTAGCAGCAGGAGTAGTAGTAGTAGTAGTACTAGGAGTTCAAGTGAGGATGGAGGAAGAAACAAAAGAAGATGGAGGGGCGGAGGATGGGTCTAGGAGAGAGAGGCAGGCCTATTATATACACGTCTTTAGAAATGAGACGAGGCGTGACGATCTCTAGTTGATAGCTGATGCCAGCACGCCCGACCAGAGAGGGAGAGAGAAATGGAGGAGGGGAAAGAGTAAGAAAGAGAAAAAAAAATGAGAAGAGCCAGGACCGACCGGGGGACCGATTTAGTGAATACAAAAAAAATTGGTGCAACGTTGACTGTGAGAAGCGTATCTTTTTGGAGATGTACTATTGTACAGTCCAGTACTATGTACATGCAGAACTTGTCATTATGTACAGGTTCGGTCAGGGCCGGGGGCCAGGCTCTAGACTGGGGGACAAGTCAACATCTAAATTTACATTGGTACATCGAGACGAGAGAGAGAAGGGCAAAAAAAAAAAAAAAAAAAAAAAAAAAAAAAAAAGACACAACA
>JACWRQ010000528.1:0-17211 GCA_014849955.1 Cryphonectria carpinicola | reverse complement strand
AAACAAAAAAAAGCAAAAAAAAAAAAAGGGGAGGGAAGGAGATATGAAGAGCCGTGGCCGATCCAGGGGGTTGGTGGTGTGTAAATTTAGTTGGGCGGTCCACTGGGCACGTCAGGGCCTGAAGCAGTAAACGGTGCTAAACCACAGCACAACCCGTCCACTGTAATTGCCGTCCCGTACCAGACCTATAGTAGCCGTGGTAAGGTTGATGATAACTCAGATCAATCTCAACAAACCTCGAACCGAAATCTAGAAATCTGATCCTCCTCTCTCTTTCTCCCCCCTCTGCGCCAGGGCACTTGATCCGTGCTGCAGACCCTAATCTCCGTGTCTTTCTTTTTTTCTCTCTTCCCTCTCTTTTTCTCTGAATCGAATAAACACCACACTCTCATTCTCTCTTTTTTTTGGGGGGGGGTTTTCCTCAACCCACCCACCCACTCACTGACTGTCCTTCCTTCTTCCCTGTCGTACCTCTCTTCTCTCCCTTCTTCTTCCTTCTCTCTCTAGATTTAGATCCGGTTGCCCCAACATCGATCTAACAGGTATGTAAACAATCACAGGCAGCAGCGTGTAAATAATCCCATCGCTACTCTCCATGGTCCTGACCCCATCAACCTTCTTCACCAGCGAGTCCAAATCCAGCAGCCGCCCTCTTCTGTTCCACATACACACACACCCCCCCCTTGCAACTGCCTCCATCTTTTTTAAATCGAAAGACCCCTGCAGGAAATATATGCTATTTACCCCCCCCCCCTTCTGGGTGCCTGACCTAGTGGCCTCTGAAAAGGGACCTACCTACTTACCCTACTTACCTTCTGACCTGGTCTGGTCGTCGTCTCTGGTCCCTGACCGCGTTTCTCTGCATCACAACCCATCTTCACGCCCACCCTGCCTGCTTCAAAACAGCGCGCGTACACACGCACACACGCACACACGTACACACACAACCGTACACAGTACTAATTGACCCTCTGTCCAATTCTCAGCGACCAAACGCCGACCTCTCGACGCCCACGAGCAACCCCCCCCCCCCGCCCTACACCCACGACACTTACGATATTTGCCGTCCTGTATTGCGTTTGCCCTGCTTCGAACCTGTGAAGCAGCCAAGCAACCACTCACTGCTGCTGCTGCTGTTGCTGTTGCTTCCTGACGCGCACTGACACAGCCTAATCTTGCCTGACTCGCCCTGTCACCTTTGCAACGGTCGCTCGACTTCGATACGCCCCAGGATCACGCATCCTTCTTCCCCCCTTCCCCCCGCCCAATCTCTCCGTATACACACACACACACACACACACACACACACACACAGAACACTTTTCAGACCCCCCAAAACCAGACCACCGCTACAATGGGAGGTCAACTTTCCAAGATGATGGGCAGGATCTTCGGATCCAAGGAGATGCGCCTTCTCATGCTCGGCCTCGATGCTGCCGGGAAGACCACCATCCTCTACAAGCTCAAGCTGGGTCAGGACGTCACCACCATCCCCACCGTCGGCTTCAACGTCGAGACCGTCACCTACAAGAACGTCAAATTCAATGTCTGGGACGTTGGCGGCCAAGACAAGATCAGGCCCTTGTGGAGACATTACTTCAGCGGTAAGGACGGTGCACCTCATTACCCCCTCCCCCCCCCCGGGGCGGCCATTGGCTTGGTCTCGGGGCTCTCTGTTCGCGTGGGACTGGTGGCTGACTTTGACGACTCGTCGCTCGCAATCCAACAGGCACCCAGGGTCTTATCTTCGTCATTGACTCGTCCGACCGCGCACGCATGGAGGAGGCCAGGCAGGAACTGCACCGCATCATCAACGACAGGGAGATGAAGGACAGCCTGCTGTTGGTTTTTGCTAACAAGCAGGACCTCGACAATGGTGAGTTTCCCTCTGCCAAAACAAACTCTCTTCTTTCCTCTGGTGTTCACTTGTAACCACCTCATCGTCGGCGCGTAAACACACACGCACACACACACACACACATCAAGTTGACATGCTGATTCGTTCTTTTCCCCCCCTTTTCACAGCCATGAAGCCACAGGAGGTGACCGAGGCCCTCAAGCTCAACCAGCTCAAGGATAAGATATGGTTCGTCGTGCCCAGCTGCGCAACGACTGGCGAAGGTCTGCTCGAAGGCCTTGCCTGGCTGTCCAACAACGTCAAGACCCCCGCTGCCCCGGCCAAGAAGTAGGAGCTCTAGGGATCGTGTGAGGCGCTTCACAAGTTGCTGTGAGGACATGCTGGCGGCCCTTGGTCCCTTTAGTCACCATTGCCAGTCATCTACATATCATGCTAGGTCGGGGTTGAGGACCCAGCCGTGATCAATACCAGGAGGGAGCACATGCGAGGGTTTTTCTCTCTGATGGGAGTGACGGGGAGCGATTATAGTCCCCAATTCTGGCAAGTCGATGCTGAATTCTCGCCGTATGCAATGAGGGCATCCAGGTCTGACAGCAGGCGACAGCGGGCGTTTCCCCACACAAGCAACATGGCCTGTGTTGAAAGGTTCTCGTTTCTCGCGCTTCCTGATTCTTTTTTCCTTTCTGGTTTCTTATATCATGGCCCTACGTTTGACGATCCAACCCCCCAAAACCCGTTAATTCTCTTCTGTACATTCATGTAATTCTCACCATCTTCCATATTTTCGTCTTCTTTTTTTTTTGTTTTGTTGTTGTTCTGGCGGGATACCCAAAGCGAGAATTCAGGACCTATTAAACAGACAAGATCCCGTTGCTCCAACGCTGCTGCTGCTGCTGAAGTCTTACTCCCCGGCGTGATATCCTTTGTTACTAGAGACGGAGAGGTGGTGGTGCTCGCTGTTCGCACCCGGGTTCCTCCAGTAGACTGATTAGGTTCTAGCTGACACACTGAGCAAAGTCTCTACAATGCACAAACCTATATTACAGGTCGCAAGTTGGGCCAGGGTGAGTTGACACAAGAAGCGATGTGAGATCAGTCCCGCTCGCGCGGACGGACTCTCTTGTCTAGACAGCCGAAGGTGGGATCTTCACCGGGGGAGGGGGTGGGGGTTGTGTTAACCTCCTAGACAGACGTTCGGGGGGGCCGGTTTTCTTTTTCAATCTTAATACTATGAAACCACACAGGAAAGGATGAGAAGGTGGATTTGTATATGTGCATGTAGTGCCTTTGATTGTCTACACACAAACAAAACACTTCTCGTCTTAATTATTTCCCATGAACGCCACGCTTTGTATCTTGATGCATAAAACCCATGGCCTGGCCTAGTCCACACTCGCCTCCTTTCTCCTCCCCCCCCCCCATTTAACCTCCCCAAAAGAAAGAAGAAATCTACGGCCGTGCGATGGAGAAGGTCGCTCTGCAGACCTGAGCAATTTGTCCATGGACAACCCTTTAGCCCTCCTTGACCCTCTTTCCCGGCCGGAGCGAGTCATCGGGTAGGCCGCTCCTCTTTGTGCCTGGCAGGCTGCTCGTACGGATGTCGTTGTCGTCCTGGCTGACGCGGCGGTGCGGGTACTCCATCTTCAGGCCCTCGAAGCAGTTGGTGCTGGGACGGTCGGGCCCCGTGGTGAAGAAGGGGTGCTGCAGCGCCTGGGCTGCGGTCAACCTCTTCTCAGGGTCATACTCGAGCAGGCCCGCGAGCAGCTTGTACCCTTCAGGGCCCAGGCTGACCAGGGAGCTGGGCCCACCGTTGGGGGTGGGCTGCGACGTGTTGGTGCTCGTGTTGAGAATGCTGTAGTACCACTTCTCCAGGTGGCTCGAGGAGGGCTGTTGCTGGTGGGAGGGAGAGGAGGAGGAGGAGGAGGAGTGGTGATGATGGTGGTGACTGCTACTGCTGTGGTGATGTTGCCCGCGCCCGTGGTGGCCGCCGTGATGTGGCACTGGCGGCGGCGTCAGCTGCTGCAGGGCCTGATACTCAGGCATGTGCACCAGGAGCGGCCACCTCTCCTTGGTGGGCATGCCCATGATGTCGACAATCTTCTGCATCTGGTTCCGCTGGAAGGGCACGGTCTTTTTACTGTCCATCTTAGCCTCTTCTCCCTTAAAGATAGGCCGCAAGCTCAGCAGCTCGGCAAAGATACATCCGAGGGCCCACATGTCAATGGCGGGGGTGTAGTGGCGGGAGCCCAGCAGCAGCTCCGGAGCCCGGTACCAGATGGTAACGACGACCTTGTCGCCGCTGTACAGGCTGTGTAGGGGCTTCTGGAACATGCGGGCCAGGCCGAGGTCGCCGATCTTGACCTCGCCGGCGGAGGTAACCATGATGTTGGCGGGCTTGAGGTCGCGGTGCAGGACCCAGTTTGAGTGGAGATACTGGCAGCCGTTGAAGAGCTGAAACATGATGCTCTTGATGGTGGCGGGCGGGACGGGGTGGCGCGGCTGCTGGGTGTGGTGATGGATGATCTGCAGCAGGTCGTGCTCGGCATACTCGAAGACCATGTAGATGCACTTGTCCTCGAGGATGATCTCATGTAGCTTGATGACGCTGGCGTGCGACAGCTCGCTGCACAGGGCCATCTCGCGCACAGCCGACTGCGAGATGCCCGTGTATGTCACCACCTCGCCCTCCTTGTCCGGCTTAAACTTCTTGATGGCGAATTCCCCAGCCTGGCCCTGGCGGCCAACAGCCTTGTATACACGGCCATACGTCCCAGAGCTAATGAAGCCGATGACTTTGTACCGGTCGATCACCTGAACCTTGGACTGGTAGCCGACCGGGCCAAAGGCACCGCGGTCGGTCGGATCTGTGTGTAGCTTTCATGTCAGCCAAGAAGCGCAAGGGGTTTGGATTTTTTTTTTTCGGTTTTTCTCTCTCTGATTCACTTTCTCTTCCTCTTCCTCTTTCACTTTGTGTGTGTCTGTGTATGTGCTTTTCTCTCTGCGTGCTTGTCTCTCGCGCTCGCGCAAGGCAGTAGGACCACGGGCATGCATCAAGACGAGGGGGTGGGTAGGAATGAATGGGTGATGATGATTGGTACTAAGAAGAAACAGAAGAAGAGGGCGGGCAGCTGGCCATACGGTATGGTGATGATGATGATGGGAAGGACGAGCCCTGTCTCGACAGACCAGGTCTTGCTTGACCTGCCTGGGTGGCCGACGAATGTCGGGACAGACCGTACTGTCTCGACCCCGATGCCGAATTCATCATGCCACCGCCTCCGCCGTCGCTAGTAGGGGTGATAGTCGGGGTGGTGGTAGTGGTGAGAGTGAGAGTAGTGAAGAAGGCAAGGAGGAGATCGAGCACCGAGTCGGAGAGAAAGGAACGAGGAGGAGGAGAGGAGGAGGAGAGGAAGGACCACTCCAGGGGCTGGTGGTCTCAACCATCCGCCAGCATGTCCTGCCCCGAGGTGTTGACATGAAAATAAAATAAAATAATAATAAAAATAATATAAAAAGGAATAAAATTCAAAGCAAAACAAATGTTCCGAATCAGACACGCAACGCACACAGACGGCATGCACGCACACGCACACGCATACAGTACACACAAGACTGCTTCATGCATGCAGGTCTAGGCTGGGTGTCTCTGAACGGGGAAATTTTTTTTCTCCCCCTTCTTCTGGCGGCCAGCTGACATCCGACGGGTCCGGAGGACTCCGCAAAAGCTGAGGCTGTCGGTCACAAAGTAGATCGGTTCCGTAGCCGGTCTCCCCGAAAAGCAAGGTAGCAGAGGCCTATGTGCGACGAGGGAATGCCGGAGTGAATATAGAGAGCAACAGGTAGAGAGAAAATTGGGTGTAAGATTGTGGGGGTTTTGGAGGTGAAAGAAAGAGAGATGACGAGAAGACCGAGAGTCAAGAAGATGAAGAAAAGCAGGATGTACTGAGAGGACAGGTGGATGAACTGGGTTGCAGAAGACGTCAAGGAATGATAAATCACAGTTTAGAGTAGGAACAATCAATATCTGTACACCAGATAGAGTGTGGCTGGGTGGGTGGGTGGGTGTGTATGCATCTAAGTATGTATGAACGAATGCAGGGGGAAGAAGAGGTCATCCAGTCCCGTTCAGGGTAACCGGTGAGCAGCGGTAGAGAGGTCTGCTGAGGTAAAATAGTCGCACGAGGAATGTTCCTCAATAGACACATTTATTTGCTCGAGTTGCAGCCACGTTCACACGCGCGCGCGAGACAATTTTTGTGGAGAGAGAGAGAGAGAGAGAGAGAGAGAGAGAGAGAGAAGGGGAGATGAAGGGAGATGAAGGGACGAGATTAGAGGGATGGAACTGAAAACTGTATGTAATGTGGTCTTTTCGTTGTGCTCTTGTTCATCATCATCATCATCATCTTCTTCTTCTTCTTCTTCTTCTTCTTCTTCTTACCTTCAAAGGCAGCCTGGACGCTCCTCTTGATCGAGGCAGAGCCCGAATGCTGATGTGTAAACGTCCTGCCCGACCCTTGAGAAGCAACAGACGATGGATTGGTGGTCATGCTCCCGAGTCCACCTTGCGCGCAGGAAACGAGACGTGTGTGGAGGGTGTGTCCTGAGACCACAGGCAACCCAGCCAACCGCACTCCGGTCCTTCGAACTGGCAGACAGCGAACGAGTCACGACGCCTCCCAGTGAACGCACTCGAGAGAGAGGCGGGGAGCCGACTTGTCGATCAGGTGTGGGCTGGTCTTAATCCTGTGCCGCCCCTTGATGCCGACGGGGCCAACAACGACCCCAAAAGGCACCTCGGGTATGCACGACAAAAGTGCGTGTGGGATAGTGAGGATCTCGGTAGGCACCCTGTCCTGGTTCCTTTTTCTTTTTCCCTTCTTCTTTTGTTGGGGCTAAGAGCGGCCAGATATGCAGGTGTTATATTGGTTGTTCGCTTTTTGGTCCGAGGCGCGCACAGGATGCTTGCTTATTGCTTTCCAGGTCTCTCTTGTGTCTCGGATAGAGAGAGAGGGGGGGGGGTTCGGATCTGGGACTCCAGGTTCTTGCTTCTTCCTGTGCAGCTGGTTCTGTGCTTGTCTAGCCTCTTGGAACCAGACAGGTCTCACCAGCTCAGCTGGCCGACAAGAAAATTGTCCGCTGCGCCCCAGGTTGGCAGGCGGACTGTACAGTTGACAAAAAAGAAGGTATTTTTATGGTTGCATTCGTTGCCTGAGATTAGGTGCCGAGGTGGTGGGTATGATGGGGGCTTCAGTTCTTTTTCACGACAATGGAAGAAAGCAGCAGGCTTGGTAGAGCCGTAGTAGGAATGAACATCTATGAGTATGTACTATGCGGGCAGGTTGTAGTTGCAGCTGTCGCGGTTATTGTTGTTGTTTCGATGATGTTCTTGTTTTGTCGTCTGCTGTTGTTGCCAATGCTGTTCCGGAACACTAGGACCGGGTGAGCGCTGCGGCTGAATCACTAACAGTTTATATGCAGCACACAAGCGAAATCTGTTACTGTTTGGTTGTTAGAGCTCCCCACCCCCTGGCTGGTTCTGTCGCCCGCATTTCAGAAGCAAGATCGAGATCGATGGTAGTGCCTTCACACGCTCGCCTTCAATTCCCACCAAAGTGAGGTCAAGGTAAAGAAAGCTTGGCATCGAAACAAGGATTTGATTGCTCTTTTTTTCTGTCTCTTGTCTCCTTCTCTTGTCTCCTCTGCTCTGTCTCCCTGTCTCTCTTTCTCTCTCTCCTTCTTGGAGGCCGCGAGGTAGCGGACACACGATAACCGCAAAAGACCCGTCTCAGCGTCCTCCCCAGCGAGTCCTTCTCGTCCGTCTCATGCGGTCCTACTCCTCGGATTCCCTCTACTATCTCTGCTGCTGCTGCTGCTACTACCTCGGGCCCAGCTTCTCCAGCACCCTGGAACCCTGCTCTTCCCACTCCTGCTTCGTGATCCACATGCTCTCCTTGTCCGCCATGATGTTGGCCAGCACCGCACCTCCCAGGAACACCATGTGGCGCCGTCTCGGCGGGTCTTCTATCCTGACCTTGAACTTGCTCAGGCGCTCTGGGTTGCCCTCCAGCACCCGCGTCAGCCACAGCTGCTTCAGCTCCTTCTCCAGCCGCGACGGCAGGCCTGGGTACATGCTGCTTCCGCCCGACAGGACGATGGCCTTGAACAAGGACGAGCGCACGTCCACGTCCGCGGCCTGGATCGTGTTGAACAGGAACTCGGCGATGCCCGGCTGCTCGCAGTCCACCAGGTGCGGCTGGAAGAGACACTCGGGCGCCTCGAACCTCTCGCTCCCGACGCGGATGACCCGCCCGTCCGGCAGGGTGTAGCTCTCCACCAGCACCGTCGTGTCCTCGCTCAGGCGCTTGTCGAGCTCCAGGTCGTAGCTCACGTAGCACAGCTTCTCCTTGATCTGGCGCACCGTCTCGAAGTCGGCGGTTCGGTTGAGGGCGTAACCCCTGCGCAGCAGCAGGGCGATCAGGTTGCGGGTGACGTCGCGGCCCGCCACGTCGAGGCGGCGGGTGAGATGGTTGAGGACAACGGACTCGTAGACGGGGACGATATGGGTGACGCCGTCGCCTGAGTCGACAACGACACCAGAGCTGAGACCTATCCGTCAGGCCACAAGAGGTGTCAGTGATAAGCATTCATCGCTGCCCGTCGCCAAAACCATTAATGGCGTCACGGGAGGGCTTGTAGGTCGTCAGGGGGTAAGGAGGTGGGCGAAAGGGGTGGGGGCGTACCTTGTGCGTAGAGGGCCAGGACGGCCTGGATGGCAACGTAGACGCCGCCAAAAGCGTAGCGGTCGAACATAACCTCGCACATCTGCTCGCGGTTCCTGAGCGGGTTCATAGGGGGTTCGGTCAGGAGGATCTTGCGGCCAGTGGGATCGACCTTCATCTTCTCGAAGAAGGTGTAATCCCAGAGGTGCTGCATGTCATCCCACTTCTTGACGATGCCGTTCTCCATGGGGTAGCTGATCTGCAGCATGGTGCGGGCAGCAGCGGCCTCATCACCACACATGATGTCCTTGATGACCAAATCGCTGTCGCCAGCACCCTTCTCCTCGGTACGCAGGATGGGCCGGCCGACGATGGAAGGATACTGGAATTCGGGGAAGTTTTGGGCCGCGTAACCGACCTTGAGGAAGCCGGTACCGCCATCGAGGACTAGAGAGAGCGAGGGGAGAAAAGAAGAGTCAGACTTGTCAGCAGCCAGCAAGCAGGAGATGAGAGGACTGGTGTGGAGGGGCGATATGCTATCTCTCTCACAGAGGGAGAGGCACAGAGGGAGGAGATTACGAGGACAGAGTGACAGAGGGACGAGCGGTGACATTACCGATAGGAGGCGGGTTCGCCATGTTGACTGACGGACGGCAGGTCGGTCCAGCAGCTGGATGGGGGAATTCGTGAAGAGCTAGCTCTCCGAGAAACAATCGGTACGGTCAAGGGAAGTGCTGCTGGTCGAGTAAAGATTGGCGGCGTTGGGAGAGCTCTCGCGGTGCGGTGACGGACGCTCGAGGGTGGTAGGCGGTGATGGTCGTTGTTGGCAGCCCTTGATGACGGTAAGGTCCTACAGGGTCAGGGTTCCAATGCGCGTGCGCCGCGGGTGAACTGAGGTACTGTATGTAGGTGATGGTACCTGATAGCTGTGCCATTGGACGGTGCGCAGTACAGTACCACAGTATATACTACTACCATGTATGTACTGTACTATGCCGCTGGTAGGGGTTGGTGGGGTTTACAGCTGTACTCTGGTGCTTAGGCGGGGAGAGGGGGTCTTTCGGGGGGGGGTTAGTGGGAGCGCCTGGGGCAGGTGCTACGTAGCTGTTGTTAGTACGTACGCACCTCCAAATTTTAGCCCTCGGCCAGCACACAATAGCTTGTTCAAGGGCTGCTGCTGCCCCACATATCCAGCCTGGGTCTTCTCTATCAGCTACCTCACTACTCACAAGCTCCTGCGAACGTCTCTTAACCCGTCCGACTCGAATACTCCTAAGCTCGGCACGACTCGTCGGTTCGAGATGATGTCGACTTCTCTGCCAGAGAAAGATGGCGGCTCTCTACGCTTGTTAGTCGCGAACCCAAACACATCCGAGGACATGACCCGTGGCATGGAACAGGCCATTGCCAGCATGAATCTACCACACGTACGATATATATTTGAGCCTTACTAAGTAACGTCGTCAAGATACACCGCACAGCACTACTCTTTTCCCTACTCGCCTGTGGTGAGGCAGAAAAGCATGGGCTGATGGCGTCCCTACGATGAGGTAGTCTCTGAACATCACCATGTACACTGCGCCCCCAGACAGCGGCAGTCCCGCCAGCATCAACAACGCAGACGACATTGAGGCGAGCTCCCAGGCAGTGTGGAAACACATGCACGACACGCATGTGCTAGAGGGTAGCTACCACGGCGTCCTGATAGCCTGCTACAGCTCCCACCCCCTGGTGGGCAGGATAGCAGGTCATTATCCGGACATCGCTGTGACGGGCATCTTTGAGGCGAGCATAGTTGCGGCCCTCCCGCTGTTGAGGAGGACAGGTCCTAAGGGCGGCGGTTGGGGCATCGTCACTACTGGTCAGTTCTGGGAGGACCACCTCGCTTCGGCTGTGAGGGACTTCCTTGGCGACCAGGAAGGAAAGCTCAACAGATGGTTCCGTGGGGTTTCTACCACGGGTCTGAACGCTGGCGACTTCCACGGACACGTGTCGCCGGATGCAGTTAGGGACAGGCTCACACAGGCTACAAAGCGCCTCCTACAGGATGGCAGGATAGACTGTGTTGTCATGGGGTGTGCCGGCATGACAGGCTTGGAGGACATCATCCGGTCTGCCATCAAGGCCGAATACGGCGAGCACCAAGCAAAGCATGTCTATGTTCTTGATGGGGTCCGCGCTGGGGTCGAGGTTCTTGTGAACATGGTCAAAATGCGGCGCATGTTCTTGCTTAGTAAAGAATAGACTCTCTCGTTACTTGGATCACCATTTCATCAGGATGTTGCCTTTATCCATCCTGCCGGAGGATATCAGGTGTCGATTGTCGTTATGGTTGGGATGTTGGTGGGGTATATAAACATATAATAGAGCTCTTTGGTTCCCTGTCCGTCATGCAACCTCGGAGCGGCCAGAGTAGCTCAGTCCAACCGTCTCGTACGCCCCCAGACCTCATCCGCATCTCTTTTGCCCTTGGTCTCGGGCACCCTGCTCGAGATGAAGAGGGAAAATATCGCTGCGAAGGCTGCGAAGATAAAATAGACCCAACCACCACGTCCGCCCAGCCAGTTGTTCAGAGCCGTGTTGGCGATGGGGAAGAACTGTGCCACAAGGAAGGTAGCCGTGTAGTTAGTAGCCAGACACCAAGATTGCGTCGCCCCGACAGCCTCCTGGCCCACCAGCTCTGACGCGAGGATGAACGGCACAGGGCCCAGCCCGACGGCGAAGAAGCCAACAAAGAAGGCGACGGCGAGCGCCGAGATAATTTTGAACCCCGTCACAATTGAGATGGCCAGCGCCAGGGACGAGCACCCCTGGCCAATAATGGACACCAGCAGGCACGTCTTGCGACCCCACTTGTCTGGGAGAGGCGAGCATGCCGCGGTCATGACGAGGTTGACGGCGGAGACGAGGATGGTCAGGACGATAGAGCTCAGGGGCAGCAGGCCGTTGAGGAGCGCCACCGAGTACATCACTATCGAGTTGATGCCGCACAACTGCTGGGCGAACATGACCCCCATGACCACGATCATAGCCGGCCGGTAGAGGGGATCCCTCAGCGCCTGCATGACCCCGATGTGCCGGGCCTCTTCTTCCCTCTCGATTGCCGCCGCCGTAGGCGGTGCCAGCAGCCCCTGCTCCTCACCGGCATCCACGGCAGCCTTGATAGCGCCGGAGCCCCAGAGCGCGACCTCGTCGTCAATGTTGAAGCGCGGCCCACGGATGCGCTGCAGAACTCTGCGGCCGGCCGGCACGTCCCCCTTGACGGTGGCTAGCCAGGCGGGACTCTCAGGGATCAAGAAGGTCAGCACCACCTGTCCAGCGGCGATGATGCCGCTGATGCCCAGGATCCAGCGCCAAGCAGCGCCGTGGCTCAGGAAGTAGCCCAGTGCCTGCGCGGCCAGGATTCCAGTGTTGCAGCTGATCTGTGTAAAGGCGCCAAAGAATCCCCTCTCGGCGGGTGGTGCAACCTCGGAGATATAGAGCGGCACGATGACGGTGCTGGCGCCGGACCCAAGGCCAGACACAAAACGACCAAGCCCAAGGACCCAAGCAGCGGGCGCCAGGGCTTCGACCGCGGCACCGAGGACAAAGGTCACAGCCGTTATCTGTATAGACAGCCATCGGCCCTTCTTGGAGATGACGGGCCCAGCGGCCAGGGCGCCGATGAGGCCGCCGATGGTGAAGACAGAGGAGACAGCTGCAAAGGCAGCCTCCTCCATGGGTATGCCCTTGCAGCCATCGACGGAGCCCGTAGTGGACGAGAGTTTGGCGGTGATACGGGCTAGAGCGCTGCTGACGGTGGAAGGGTCGTCATTCTCGCAGGTAATGGCATGTTGCGGGGCGTTCAGCTCGGACTAGAGAGGCAGCAGAGGGAGGGAAGATCAATCAGCCAGAGTCACAAGAGAGGGTGTGGAGGAGAGGCGGCGGTAGAGAACAGCCACAAGGAGGGCCATACCAAGTGATAGCCGAACTGGAAAGGGCCGAGGGTGGCTACGAAGACGAGCAGGACCAGGAAAGGCGACACATCGCGGGCGCCCAGGTTGGGCATGGCGGCCAAAAATTCTAAGACGTTGAGTGATGGGGACAACAGAACACTGGGCAACAGGGCGTGGAGCACAGAAGAGGTGGTGTTGAACTTCTGACCAGGGCGTTCCAGACGGCAGAGGTTCTCGATCCCACAGGGAGTTCAACTAACTGAGGACGAGGTAGAGAGCCGGGCTAATCAGGACAGACGGCGAGGGAGACGCACTGGCCTAGATTTGATCTTTCAGCCCAAAGCATACATGTATGCATATAGGAGTGTGTAGGAGGACGAGAAGCAGGTCGCAGGTCGGGGTCGAAAGTAAACCAACAAATAACACGGAGGAGAGAACAACGAGTGCCGTGTCGTCACTGGTCAGAGGTCGGAGTTAAGGTGCCACAGCACGCTAAGGAGTACCTAGCCGGCTGCTAGTGCTCTTAGTGCTGTCCGTTGCAATTGCGCCTTCTAGTATTGGAAGCAGGCTCGATATCGAAAATACAGACACTTATACCCGATAATTCAACAGCTATGGCTGTATTTGTTGCTTTCAACATTAGGTCCTAATTACTGGTGGGAGGGTTGCTAGATAAGTAGCTTACAGGCATGCGTCCTCTGTGTCTCAAAGCATTAGGAGAGGAGCTCGCGCAGGCTGGGGCAAGTACTAGGACGCATGAATGGAGGGCCCTGGCGACAGGGATGGAGGCGCCTAATGGGATACTCACTGGTAGGAACTTACCTGGAGCTAGCATAGCTTAGTGGTGACATGATTTGCTCAAACACTTGTACATAAGTGCCATAAAATTGCATGCCCTGGGCATCCTTCGAGTTTCGCCAGGCTTTGAGAACCCCTCATGGGCACATTTCCTTTTCCAGCTTGCTCCAGATGTCGAGCATCCAAGCACCTGAAAACCAGACTTTTCCCCTCCTTCACATCCCTTGCAACATCTCAAAGCCATTCGAGCCTCATTCGCTGGTTGATCCGCTGGTTGATCCTCCATAGCTCGCTTCTTTGGTCATTGCTGGCTCTCAGATGGTTCCGACAGCCAGGGCTGCTCCTCAATGTTACCCTGCTGATCGCCATTGTGCCTCCCCCCTCAATCAAGCCCAATGACACCATCTTGCAGGCTGTTATAGCCCATCCAACATGCAGGTCAAGGCAAACAGCACAGCACCAAGGGCACCCAAAGCAGACCCCTTGGAGCAGGAAGTTCAACACTTACTGTTATGACCCATCCAACATGCAGGTCACGAAACAAGTCACAAGCAAGCAAGGACTAGGTGTCAAGGACCCAACATCCTGACAAAGCATTGATTATGTAACCCAGGGTTAGGGTTATGATAGAGGGTGACTCGACAGGCTCGATATCGATCCAGTTGAAGCCACACACCATAGATAGATAGGCTCGATATCGATCCAGTTGAAGCCATACACTATAGATCGATAGGCTCGATATCGATCTAGAATAAGCCATACTGAAAAGCTAGATATATAAGGACATGCTTATTACCATTAGATAGATCACTATATATAGCTCTTTAGTTATTAATCTAAGTATTCATTTATTATATACTTAAATAGCCTCAAAGGCAGTAAATATTTGCACTCTTATCAGGATTTATATATTTCTATATTCAAGGATTTACATTTTAATATTGCTCTTATTAGCATAAATCTAATTAGTATTTAAGGAATCTTCAGATATTATAATGCTTATTATATTTTAATAACTCTTGTTCAAGAATAGTTCAGTATATATCCTTTGAATAATATAGAAATATAATAGCTTCCTAAACCCTAACTAGATCTATTAGTAGCAGTGCTATTAATCTTACTGATCAAATTGAAGCATTTATAAAATATATTAAGGAATTCGAGGAATAGAAGTTGAATAGCAAGGAATTCTACTATAAGATGAAAGCTTCTGCATTTTATAGTGGAGAATGCTATATTCTCTAGGCTTTTTTGATCTAGTATAAGGCTTATTTCTATTATAAAGAAAAGAAATTCTTGAAAGAAGCTAATAAGATTATCTTCGCTGGAATCAGACTCAAAGGAGATATATTTACTTAATTTAAGCTTACCCTTAGAAACTATTTCGAGTATAATAAGCCTAAGTAAGATGAAAATATAAAATATATCTTTTATAATTTTAATAATTTTAAATAGGTGCTTAAGGATATTTTTAGTAATATAGATAAATAATGCAAAGCTAAATAAAAGCTTTTTAAGCTTAAGCAAACTAAATCTGCAGCTAAATATATTATAGAGTTTTAAAAAGCCTTTTTATATTTGCAGTAGAATAATATAGCTTTTATTACCTAATATTATAATAGATTTAAAGATAAGATTAAAGATAATCTTATATATATAGAATAATCTATAAAATTAATAAATTTTATTATATTTATTACAAAGATTAATAATAGATAGTATAAATGCAGATTAGAAAAATAAAAGAAAGCTTATATTTCTTAGATTATATATATCTAAGCTAATATAGAAAAGAAATATTAGTATAATAAAGAATCTAATAATCAGAGATATTTTAGCATAGCTTATAGTAGAATAATATATATAGAACTAATAGAAATTAATATAATATATTAATATAAATAATAATAAATAAATAGCAATATTAAATACTTTAATTGCAGAAAATATAGCTATTTAATATAAGAATATCAATATTCTAAGAAGCTATAATAATAATCTATTCTAGAAAGATAATAGATAAATATAGCAGAATAATAAATCAATATTCTCATATAATATGTAAACTAATATATTTGCATAAATATTAAATGCTAAATCTATTATATATCTAAAATAATCTGCAAATACTATGCTAATTATCTATAATACTTAATAAACTATTCTAATTCTAATTAAAACTTAGAATAAGTAATAAATCTTAATTACTACTAACTATCTTAGATAATCTACTATAATAATTAATATATATTATATCTTAGTAAGAAAAAAATATTAGAATAATTCCTTAGATAATATAAAAAGATAGGATTATACTATAAATAAATATTTAGCAATAATAACTTAGATATCTCAGATATTATAGAATAAATATTCAGAGAATATTTATAGGAATAATAATTAGCTAAATAATCAATTAGTAATTAGAAAATAGAATTATCAGAAATCTTTAATTATAATTATACTATAGCAGAATTAGAATAAAGATTATAGCAAATCTTTAATCTAATAAATAAAGAAAAATAATAGTTCTAAGCTATATAATTTAATATCAAATATTAGATTTTAGGAATTTCTCTTAGATAAATAATCACTAAAATTCGATATTATAACTAATTAACTAAAAATAAAGAAGATCTTAGAATCTCCTCTAAGCATTTTTATTATTATAAATTAGAATAGATTTCATATATTTTCTATAATTATATAATCTATCTATCTAATAAAATTAGTAATAATTAGTTTTTAACTAAATTAAAGAGAAATAAGCTTATAATTCTCTTTATTAAAGAAAATCTTTGATTCAAAGTTAAAATTAATTAGTAGTTAAGCTATATAATTATCAGATTATTAGAATAATTTTCTATAGAATATATTATTAATAAAGATAATTAGCAGGATTATTTCTATGAAAACTGCAATATTTATAAACTCTAGAAAATCAAAGAATAGTATTAAGATAGAAAGCTTTGGAAAACTATAACTAAAGAATTTAGAAAATAGAACTAAAAGGCAAAAGAAGCTCTTAAAGCTTTGATATTATAAGAAAAATACTAAAAAGAAGCTAAGAAATTAGCTTAATAAATAGCAAAAAATGCTCTAAAAGAGCAAGATTACTTATAAGAGATAATAGATAATTAGAACTAGAGATATAATCTCTCTATATAATTTAAAAAGCTAATATAATATATATAATATTTGAAATAGAGATTAATAGAAAATAATATAATATATTATTAGATAATAGCATATAAAGAAATTTTATATCTTTATAAATTATTAATAGAGATAAAATCTTATAATATAAAAAAATAAAAATCTATATATTTAGAATTATAAATAGAATAAATATTAATTATAGCTAAAATATTATTAATATAGAAACTAATTATTTATTAATTATAATTTATAGCAAAATAATTTCTATTATATTAAATATTATAAAAATAGTATAATATAAACTAATATTAGAAATATTATAGCTTAGAAAATATAATTCTTAAATTAATTAAATTATTAGCTAGATCTTATAGAATAATACTATTATTTATAGGAAAATTATAATTAATAGCAAAAGAATAGATTTAATTACTAAAGCATATTCAAAGAAAAAAGCCTCAAATAAATCTATAAATATCTCCAAATTAGCAAAGCTAATAGCTTATAAAGAAAGATCTAGCAATAATAAATCTCTGAAAATAATATTAGAGCATTAGTAGATTAATATAATAATAAGCATATATAGATTCTCAAAAAATTAGTTTAGCTTAAAGCAATAATAGAAATATAAACTCTGAAATTACAAAGAAATCTTATAACTAAAAGCATTAGATATTCAAAAGGTAGTAGGAAGTGGGAAATACTTAATAGGTGGAAAAATAGATAGTTGTTGAAAGGCTTG
>JACWRQ010000527.1:4563-17827 GCA_014849955.1 Cryphonectria carpinicola | reverse complement strand
GGAGGTGGTTGATCGAGTTTGTTGGTGTTGGAGTTGTAGGCTGTTTTTTGTTTTTTTGTACGTTTATCGTTTTTTCCTTTTTTTTTTTTTTTTTAGAGCTTGTGAGAATAAGTAAAGTATGTACGTTCTTAGGCAATTACTACTATAGTGAAATAATCCAAGCAACGATTGACGACGCGAACCTTACCCACCACCGCCATGCATGCATAATTTCATCACAACTGGAATACCTCCTAGATCCAGTGCAACTCTTTGCGTGAGACAGAGAATGGGGGGAGCCAGGAGAGATGAACCCTGGCGGCGGTGGTCGAGAACCTGTTGGATGTTCTTTCTGCCTGAATACCTCTTTTTTTTACCACCCCCCTACCTACTACTTACTAAAGGTGGTTGGTGGTGTGTAGGACAGGGCGCAGAGACGAGGAGGGCCCAGACCGTTCAGAAGAACCACTGTGGGGGTCTCGAGGCTTCTAGATTTCTGCCCTGGGCCCGGGCCTGTCTGGTGATGATGATGATCATCATTATCATTCATTACAACTCACCATGTGAGGAGGCCATTCATCATCACTCCGGCCAGATGGAAATCGATCGGCATTCAGCTAAGCGTTTTTTCTTCTTCCTGATCTCCTGATTCCTCCACCACCAATACAAGACGCCTGCGCACATACCTTTGACGCACGCACGCACACACGCACGTGCATAAATCACACATGTTAAAAAGTAGAGAGGATCTTGTCATTTGAAGATGCTGCCGGCTTTCCGAGACCTCGGAAGATTTGTCCGCTTTGGCCCGGGCAACGTGCAGGCCCAGTCAGTCCCCTCTTCATTGCCCAGACATGACTCGCAAGAAGGATGGTTATTGTTTTCGACCCTGGCCATTCTTCTTCACTCGAGGAGACATATCATTGTTTATTGTTTTCCTTTTTCTTTTTTCCCCTCTCTCTCTCTCTCTCTCTCTCTCTCTCTCTCTCTTCCTCTTCCTTCTCCTATCAAGTACCTGGTGTATTTCCATACAAAACTTGCGCATAATTATTTCTTGTACTGCTGTCATCGACGTGGGATTATGATTCCTAAGCGGGGGTACCTTTACCGGCGAGAGTCCCCTCGTGACCTCAACGAATAGCAGTCAGCGTTTCGGGAAAATGACTTGAGATATTCTCTCTGACAATCATTTTTCTCCCCCTCCCCCCCTTTCTCCGGCTTTTGTCTACATCTGTTTCATGAACTCGCAGAGAGGGGGGAAATGCTCGCAGATATTCAGACGGGGCAAGTGTGAGGTGGCGGCTTACCATGGCGCTCACCAGGCCGCATATTTTCAACCCACACCGCATCATCCCTAGCTTGCTAAACCAAGGCCCTTGTTGTCTCACCTTGGCCGGAGGGCTTGAGCCTTTCGGGGGAGCAGTGTTTTCAGACCCACGCCGTGCCAGAGCTGTCTTTACTCCTCAGACGTATGCTGTCAGATGAAATGCGTGTATGTATGTTATAAAATTAGGTGAGAGGGGAGTAGAATGTTGCAAAAGTCACTGCTGCCGCCTCTAAAGAACTTGCGAAACAATTGCACAAGATACGAACGACCTAATATTAGGACACGGGACACATGGATCTTCCCTACTACACTAACAAATATGATTATATATGATGTATGGAGGGGACAATACTCTGCGGGCACTGGCGCTGATACTTCTTTACGGTTTCATCAGTAAAAATAATATTATAGCCTTCATCCCCTTGCTGCTAAGCTCTCAACCCTTGACAATGCCTCTTAACACATGGTGAGATGCATGTAGATGGATGGTCCTGATGTCATGATCCTGAATGATTGTAGTTCTTGTATATTTGCGAACACTGGCCCTGTATTGATAACAACAGCGAGCATTTCCCTGGTCCGTCGTGACCATTTGGTTTGGAAAATAGATATGCCTCTCAGCCACAGGAGTTTGCTTCTAGTAAACTACCATGCATCAGGATCTCAGATCTCCCCACACTTGGAGAGAAGCAAAGGGGTGAAGACGGCTCATTCAGTGGCCGACTTGGTATACGAAGGCTAGAGTCAGCTCGTGTTGCAGCTGTGCAGGCCATGCTTAGTGGCTGCAGCTAGGAACTCGCAGCAATTAATTTGAATTCACACACACACGAGTCTCGAAGGGAAGGGGAGGCATGATGGAAGAAGAGGAACCTCCTCTAACAATGATCTACATACATACTTAAGTAAGTGTCAAAGAGTATATGATCAACAAACAAAGGGTGGTCTTTATTCTACCTGCTATGTCATGATGATATTGACCTGCTGCACAAGCCCCCAGATAATCATTGTCAGAAGTAAATCACAACCCCTTCTCCCCATGTTTCAATCTCAGTCCACATCACCTGACAAAATGCTGGGCTCACCCCAGGCTGCTTGCAGAGGATCAGAGCCTTGTCTTTTAGTAACCTGTCAAATGTGGCCATACTTGTTAAGTAGATATGGCGCCAGTGTGCATGGTCTGCCTGCATCCCTCAAGGTGCTGTCTACCATGACATGCACTCTAAATGGAGAGACAGCCTCATCTGGGTTTACTGTCTACCTAGTAGAGAGGCACCCCAGCTCGCTCTCAGCACACTTGGAGAAGAGCATACCAGCCCAGAACAAAAGACCCTCAGACATATACAAACACACACACACACACACACACACATGAGAGTAGTATCTGGGTAGGAACTGCAAGGAGGAGTGAGAGAGTCTAGTGGACTTATCAAATCGAGGATTTACGCCAACATACTGGCACAAGAGCTTCTGTCCCCCACCTGGGCCCCGAGACATGATCAAACCTGCGAGACAACATGACAATGCAGGGAGCGAACTGGAAAATAAAATGTACGCCCCCAACCATGTGCACATCCTTCACCCCTAAAAATACATTCTAGTGTATAAGAGCACAGACAGCAGAAGTATTGTATGGCGCATCATCAACGAGAGGATGTACATACTATATGTGATTTGTTCCAAAATGTGATGAGGTTCATGGCAGGGATGCTGGCCCAAGGCGGCAGGTCCCGCACTACAGTAACTGGCTACAGTACTTAAGGCCCCCCAGTGCCCACTTAATTTTTCCACTGGGGGGGGGGGACCTCGAAACAATTGAGTCACTCACTGCCAGGGCCAGCCTTCAGAGGCACAGAAAGAAACCCCACCATCGCACCCATCAACCTTTAGCAACAATGAATGCGCATTTCTCACCACAACGCCTGAAAGAATCTTTTGAAGAACAGTCCCTTCATAGCCATCGTGACCGGCGGCCGATCCTCCCCCAGATCTACACCTGAGCAATGTCACAGAAAAGCGGCAAAGCAGCAGCCGCCGCCAAGGGCAAAAAGCCCTCTGGAAAGGCTGGCAACGACGAGCAGCGCGAGGATGTCCTCCAGGCAGTCGTGAGTTCTATGACAGGAGGGCACGCTGGCTGTGAGGAAGTCAACTGACGGTTCAAAACGCCTTCAGATACTGGCAGACTACTTTCAGGACCGCTTCGTGCCCTTCAGCCTTGAGAAACCAAGAGTACGCGCCCGCTGCCAGAGCAGCAACTCCTCCTCGCGAACCGTTACATCCCACGCTGACCCTATTCCCCTCCCTAACAGTGTCTCCTACCTCTGGCCAATACGCCACTGATCGAATATACACTCGAGTTCCTGGATATGAACGGCGTCCAGGAGGTCATCATCTACACAGGTGCCCACACCGACCAGATCGAGAGCTACATCAACGACCACCCGCGATGGAGCCCTACCAGCAAGATCAACCCTTTTGCCTCTGTCGACTTCATCCGGGTGTCCGACGCGAGCTCGGTCGGCGACTTCCTGCGCGACCTGGATGGGAGGGGGCTGATCTCGGGAGATTTCATACTTGTCCACGGCGACTGCGTGGCAAACATCCAGTTGGAGACCGCCCTGGCCAAGCACAAGGCAAGGCGCGAGGCCAACAGGGAGGCCGTCATGACCGTCGTGCTGAGGTCGGGCGGCCTGGACGAGCACAGGACAAAAACAAAGGGCATAACCCCAATCTTTGCTGTGGAGTCGGCCACAGGAAGGTGTCTGCACTACGAAGAGATGAACCCTCTGCAGAGCGACCACTACGCCGTCCTGGACCCCATGATCTTGGAACAGGAGGCTGTGGAGATCCGGACAGACCTGATCGACCCCGGCATCGATATCTGTACGCCGGACGTGCTGGCGCTGTGGTCGGAGAGCTTCGACTACGAGCTGCCCCGAAAGAACTTCCTGCACGGTGTCCTCAAGGACTGGGAGCTGAACGGCAAGCTCATCTACACCGAGATTGTCGACGAGGGCTATGCAGCACGAGCCAGCAACCTGCAGATGTACGACTCCATCACTCGGGACGTGCTCGGCCGGTGGACCTATCCACTTGTTCCCGACTCGAACCTGGTCTCCGGCCACTCGTACGTCATGTACAAGGGGAGCGTCTTGCGAGAGAAGGGCGTCATGTTCGAGTCGGACACGGATATCTCAAAGTCGGTCTTTGGTTGCCGGACCATTGTCGGCAGCGGCACAAGCATAAAAAACAGCGTCATCGGAAGACGGTGCTTCATCGGACAGAACGTGACGATCGAGGACAGCTACATCTGGGACGACGTCACAATCGAAGATGGGACCACGGTCACACGCTCCATACTTGGCACCTCGGCAACTGTGGGCAAGGACTGCACCATCGGCGCCGGCTCACTCATCTCCTTCGACGTGACCATCAGCAACAACATCTCGATCCCAGCATCCACAGTACTCTCCGTGCTAGCACACGACCGAACCTCGGTCAAGACCGACCTCAGGCTTCTCGGGCCCAGAGGCAAGGGCGCCATCTACGAATACGAGGAGGACGACGAGGAGATTGACCCTACCGACCCAACCCAGCTTCAAAAACAACTCATCTACTCGGTCGCCAGTTTCAACATCTCCACCTCCTCCGTGTCCACGCTCGCCTCAGAGGTCGATACCGACTCAGAAGACGACGGGGCCGGGGAGCTCCTCGACCAGACGGCCCGATCCCGCCTCTCCTCCTTTGCCTCGGACGACTCAGGTTCCGGCGTCAACAAGGCCGCATTCCACAAGGAAGCCGTCCACGGGCTGCTGGACGCACTACGCGGCGACGCCGACGACTTCGAGGGCGCGAAGCTCGAGTTCATGGGTCTGCGGCTGGGCCAGGACGCCTCGGACGCCTCTGTCCGGCGGGCCGTAGCGGCGGCGTTTGTGCGGCGGGCCGTGGAGCTCCTCTCCCCCGAGCACGGCGGACCGCTGGAGCCCGCAAAGGCGGCCGAGCAGGCCGTTGCCGCTAAGACAGGCGCGGCCAAGTTCCTGCGGGAGGTGGGCGTCGGCAGCGGCAGCGTCGCGGAGCAGGTCGAGTTCATCATGGCCGTGCAGAAGAGCCTGGTGTCGCACGCCGACGAGGTCGAGACCGCGCGCCTCGGCACACTGCTCGCGGCGATGCTGCAGCGCATGTACAACGGTGATGTCGTGGAGGAGGATGGCATCCTGGCGTGGTGGGGGGACAAGCGCGCCGCCGAGGGCGAGACCATGACTGGTGTCCGAGGTCGGTGCAAGGTCCTTGTGGACTGGCTGGAGGAGAGTAGCGAGGAGGAAGAGGATGACGACGATGGAGACGATGACAGTGACTAGGAGAATCTGCCGGCTCCTCAGATTCGTCGATAAGTGTAACTGGTCCCCCAAGAAGGTGGGGGAGGGGGGGATAGATAATATCCTCTTATACTCTGCATGACGGTTTTTCATGCACTGTTATTTAGAAGAAAAAAACATACACAAGTCCACATGTTGTCATTAAAAAAAAAAAATTTTTTTTCCCGAAGGAGAGAAACTAGGTGATTCTTCTATTGCCGTCGTATCTAAGGGGAAAAGAGAAGACCCGAGTATGTTGTATCTGCCCTTTTTCATCTGCGTATACTAGAACAAGAAAAGGTATCATCGTCACCTTCATAATGCCCACGCCGAACCTTATAACAGCAGTGCATCCATCTCTTTTATCGCCGTATGCCGTGATGTGCTACTGTCCCCAATGCCGACCCAAGAAAAAGAAAACGGAACAATCTGCCCAGCACAGAACCCTTCCTCGGCCCTATTTATTCCTTCCTCCTTGCAGCCCCCAACGTCAAAGGTCTGACCTCCTGACCGCCGGAAAATCTCGTCGTCGTTATCGTCACCAGTGTCAAGACACAAAGCAGAGAGACTAGACTGACTGGAGGGGGGAGAGAGAGAGGGGGGGGGGGCAAACAAGCAACATCTCTTCCACAGCTCTCTCAAGGCTTCGGGATATGGATCGTCTTGCTCGTCATCAAACAGCCATGAACAACCCACAGCAAGACGACAGGGTGTACCTCGAGCGCAGAGCCGGCGAGCCAGACGCCGCCGGGGAGGCTATCGTGGATGCTGCCGCTGTAGACCCAGTAGGCCATCAGGGCGTCGAGGCCGAGCGAGGTGGGGATCGGGGTACCCTCGAAGTAGCGGGCCTTGCCGGTGGCGTCCTTGGGGATGGCGGTGGCGGTCACGTTGAAGCGCGCTAGGCGGGTCAGGCCGCACAGGACGAAGAAGGCGAGGAGGAGGTGGTCGAGGGGGGTGCGGAGGCCGATGGCGAAGGCGACTACGGCGGGGGCGAGGCCGAAGGAGATCTGGTTTGCAGTCCGTGGTCAGCCTGTGTGATCCAGAGAAGGAGAGGTTGTCTTTATGTCTTGGGGGGTTGGGAAACATACCAGGTCAGCGAGGCTGTCCAGCTCCTGGCCCATCATGCTGCTCTTCTTGCGCCAACGGGCGACCTTGCCATCCATGAAGTCGAAGAATAGGCCAAACGGCAAGAAGGCGAGGGCGGCGTACAGGTTGCCGAGCGAGGCGGGGTCGCCGAGGAGGTAGCGCATGGAGGAGAAAACGGACATGATGCCGCAGAAGCCGTTGAGCTCCGTGATGAGGTCGGCGAGGTGCAGGGCGCGGATGAGGGAGAAGTGGCCCACCTCAGAGGAGAGGAGGTTCTTTTGCTTGTCATAGGCTGGTTTCTCCCAGAAACCTGTTAGTATGTGTCCCGTGGTGTGCATATGGAGAGACCAGTATAGTAGAGGAGGAGCAAGAAGAGGGGAAGGGGGGGGGGCATACAGGAGGAGGTGGTGTCGACCAGTTCCTTCTTGGCATCACCGTTGGACGAGGCCATCGCAGAGGCACGTTTCGACATGACTTTCTTCTTTGTGGCTAGGGAATGTGGCTGGCTGTGTTGTCGTGAGCCCAATGCAACAGAGGAGGAGGAGAGGATGAGGATGAGGAAGAGAAGGAGGGACAGCTGTAGGAGGTAGAGGTTTTAATGCGGTGAACAAAAATGAGGCCTCGAGAAACAAGTTTCAAGAGGAGGAAAAAGGGGGGAGGGAGGGGGGAAACAGGACACACACGAGAAAAAGTGACGAAGGTGTCCTACAGGCTTTCACAAGAGATCTTCCAAGTTAAGACACAACAACAGTACGTCGTTGATTCAAGACAAGGTTAATAATAATACGTAGTTGGTTGGGGTCCTGATTTGCAGCGCATATGCAAGTCTTTTTTTCCCCCAGCACGGTCCAGACAAGCTTGCAGCAGTTTTGGTCCACCCCTCTGGTGCCCTGCAATGCCGTCATTGCTCTACCTTCTTTGGGCCTAGACCTAAGCCTTCTGAACGTCAGGGCCTGGACAGTGCCCCACACCCCACAAAATTAGAAGGGTCGGTCGAGTCCCAAGCGAAAGAGGTAACCATGCAGGCCTTTCCCTTTGACGCTTCTCCCTCTCAACTTTTATTTTTCTTCTCAAATTGGTATCAAAATATATTAAAACACACACACGGAAAAGGGACGCCTGTTGCTGACAATATCCCCTCTTCTTCTTCTTCTTCCTCTTCTTCACAGAGTATATCTGAAGCCAGGATTGTCCAACTCCGTCTGGTCATGCATGCCCATCTCAATCGCCGCCGCACTGTCAGTATGCCCGGCAGCATCTCGAGCCTTGTTCGACCTGTACATGTAGACGTACAGAACCACCACCATGGCCAGCTTCACCGTGTATCCCACCAGCATGGCGATGTATGCGCTGTGGTAACCGGCTGTGGGGTTTCGAGGCTGGTCAGCCCTTTTCCCGTCTCTTGGAACGGATGAGGAGAGAGAGGAGGAAACCTACGAGCTTCGCTGGAGATAAACGTCTGCGGGCCGATGATATTGCCAACGCAGTACCCCGTGAACAAGACAGCACCGGTGAGCTGCTTCTTGGTATACCCGGCCACGTTGGACGAGACCATGGTCAGGGACATGCTGAAACCCAGGCCCTGGAAGTAGCACAGCCAGAGCGCGACGAGTCGGCCCCACTGGGGGATGTGGTCAGCTCGCATGCATGGTCACTCCCGCCCAAAAGGGACAAAAGTACTTACCTTGTTGGTATCCGGCAGCCCGACGAGCAAGGCTGCGCCCAGGATACAGATGGTATTGGCCACCATCATGGTGATGCACCTGCTCTGCGGCCACCGCGTGCACACCAACCCGCCGATGAGCAGCGCCAGGAACTGCACCGCGCCGCCCGGGATCTGCAGGTACTGCGAGCCGAGCGTGTCGAACCCGAAGCTGTCGATGATGATGCTCGTGAAGCTCGTCAGCGCGCTGTTGGGCACCTGCGCGCCGACCGCCATCACGAACAGCACCCACGTCTTGGGGTCCTTGGCGCACTGGATCGCCTGGTACTTCCGGAAGTGGTGGTTCTTGACGCCCTGCCGGTTGCGGCTGACCCGGTCGACCGCGATGGCCCTCTCGCGCGGCGTCAGGAAATTGGCCGTCGAGGGGAGGTCGGGGAGGATGAGCAGGGACACGATGCCCCAGACGAAGCTGATGGCCCCAAAGATGATGAAGACGTACATCCACTGCGCGAGGCCCGTCGTGATGTGGCCCACCGCGTAGCCGATCAGACCGCCGAACATAGTCGCCAGGCCGTTGGTGCAGTAGTACGACTCCAGGCGCAGCGGCTGCTCGGCAGATGTGTACCAGACGCTCATGATCAGCACGAACGCCGGGTTGACCGTCGCCTCCGTCATGCCCAAGAAGAAGCGGTTCGTCGCGATCCCGGCAAAGGACGTGCACCCGGGCGTCGTCATGAGGATCGCGCCCCATATGACCGTGACGATGGAGACAAACTTGCCGATCGGGAGCGCCTGGAGCGCGTACGAGGCCGGGAACTGTGCGATCAGGTAGCCAAAGTAGAAGATGGAGCTCAGCCAGGAGTAGTCCTGTCCCACCAGGTGAGTACCGGTCTTGAGGCCGAACTCGCTGGCGAAGTTGAGCGAGTCTGCAACAACCATCATGTCGTCAGCCAGCTGCCTACACCCCAGGCATGGGAGAGATTGAAAGAGGGAACTGTTCTATCGGTCTGCTTCTTTCAGAAAGGAAGAAAAAAGAAGAAAGAAAGAAAAGAAGGAGAGAGAGAGAGAGAGAGAGAGAGAGAGAAAACAAAAACCAGAACCTACTCTTATCCAGGTACTGCAGGAAATAAGTAACAAACAGCACCGGCACGATGCGCATGTCAATCTTCCTCAGCGTCTGCTTCACCTCCGCCTCTCCAAACGCAGCGTCCGCCGTGGCCTTGAACACCTCAAAGTTATCGTCGAGCGCATCGTCCGAGCTGCTCTCGATACCATAGTCACGAGTGGGCGAAGAGGCTATGCCGACCCCAGGGGCTTCCAAATTCGTCTCCTTGTCGATCTCGTGGTCTTTGGTTGAGGCCATCGTTCCTCTTCGGGGGGGTTTCTTGGCTGCTTGGCGGGCGACTCGACTTGTCTTTCCTCTCTGTCTCTCTCTCTGTCGGGAGACCGTGGCTTGCGCACGAGGTAGACTAACAGGTGGTGGTAGTAGTAGTAGTAGTAGTAGTAGTAGGTCCCGACAGACAGGTTCGCTCCAACGTCCAAGCGGCTAGACTTATACCGACGTAGAGGACAATCTACGGCAAGATTCTAGACGTACTTAAAGGTACAACTTCGAAAGTATTGTCAGGCCCTGTCGCGACGAATCAGACTGCCAGGTCAGGCAAGGTGCCATAACTGGCCTGCGAGCACGCAATGTGGACCATGGCGATAGCCGTGGAGGTAGAGAGAGAGAGAGAGAGAAAGAAAAAACAGATATTTACTACGATGCACCTCCCCCCTTCCTCGCCCCTCACCCTAAAGATTTCCATTAATCGAGAATGGCTTGATAATTTTTTTCCCCCTTCTCCTGAGAAGACAGGGTCAAAGAGGAGAGAATGCTGAATCGATTTTCTTTCGATATCACCCGTTCAGACTTTAGTCTTACAAGTACTTGAGTAACCCATTATCAGCTCAATAATTGTCTAAAGCGCCCGCCCGCACAAAAAAAAAAAATTCCCAAACGCATGGAACGTAACGTAACGAGATGTTAAATAGGACCCTCCTCCTCCTCCTGAAAGAATTCTAAGAGTGGTAGAGATGTTACGTTTCCCACAAGTCAGGACTATTGTATCAACTATCGATTCTGTATTGTCTGTCTTCCTCCACGTCCGAGGGGGGGGGAAGGGGGGGGTTTTGGCCTTCGTCCCGGAGATAAAGCCATGACGAACGCCCGTGGCCAAAGCACGTCAACGTGGAGGGCCCCACATTCTCCGCAAACCGCTTACATAGTACAAGAAACAACCAGCCCGTTTCCTTGTGCCCGCTCATGCTCTCCGAACTGGAGGAGGAGAAAAAAAAATATTACGTATAGTAGTAGGTGGCGGTTCATATAGCGGGGGGGGGGGGGGCCATCATTACACACGGCTTGGTTAGAGAGGATGGTTTGGCTCGTTGATTTGGGCCAGTGTGGGTGTTGCATGGTCAGTTCGACTGGGTACTTAGGTATATAAGCCTTCCTTTCGTCAGTAGCAGAAGAGAGGGAGGGGTATTGTGAATCGGCAATGCTTCGTACCGGACGTTCGGTGTCCCGAGTCCGGATGGTGTCCATCTGAAGGGGCTGTCTAGACCTTGTGAGGTATCTTCCTGGGATTGTGAGTAGGCTGCTGGGCGAAAGGATAAGTAGTAAATCAATTGTTCATTAACTTAATACACAATGAGGACGACTTAGGCCGTCATTCCTTGTTGAAGATTGATAGTGTGGGATGAACAAGATTCTGGCAAAACTGAAGATTCTTCGAAGGGTTCTGTCGGCCAGACGGCAATTATGATACTGTATGTATGGCAAGTCATGCTGAGCAGAGCATCTGAAAAAATGTCTCTTATATTTGATGTCTTACTCTTGGCTCAGGTGTAGACGCTTGTAATTAATGTTGACTTGGATGAGTTCTCTCCTGCGCATAACTCGTTCGTTACTAACGTGATGAATCCCCAAAAGAGATCGGAGGCGGGTGACTTGACACTCGAGTAATTACAATGCCTTTCACAGATGATGGTTCTTCAAAGAAGGTGTCTTGGTACTTTTGCAACTTTTGTGTGGATTATTATTATGTGATCCCGGGCTTGAAGATTTTGTACCTTTAAATAACTCTCTAAACATGGTAATTGATATATTGGGCCAATCAAAGTCAGAGGTTGAGTCCGAGGCAAGTTTCTGAAGCCAAGCAAAAGGCATCCTGGTTGATACCAACTATCTCATCATGGGTTTACCAATTCTCTCCCTGAGCCCATGTTAGCCTTTGGGTCTTTCTATAAGCCATTATTCCGCTTGGCAGTATGGTAAGCTTATTACTACAGCGTGGCAGAATATTCTGTTGATCTTATAGATTAAGGCTGGTTCAAGCGTTAACGAGTTAAGACTCGTAGAGGAACCATAGAACACAAAAGGATGGCCATCCCAAGTGCAAGCTGAAATAATAGAGTCTATATAGACAGGACTCGCACAGAGACTGTGATAGTATGCAAGCCCTAAAAAGGTCGCCATCGCTGAGCAGGTGGGGAATAATGTGATCTATATAGAACATCGTTAGGCCGAGAATCTTGCACAGGTAACCATATAATTCTCATCGTCCAAGAACATTAATTACATCCTCGAACAAGTCGGCATCTTCTGTTAACCTGACTTTGCCCTCGACGTCCTTCTCGACGGCGAGATTGTTATTTTATACCAGACCAGGACAAGACGTGAATGCTCTTTATACCCCGCTCCACAGGCAAGCCGAATTCGGTCATTCTCTAGTTTAAGCACCTGCGAACATCTAATTATGGCGCTGTAATTAATGAGATTATCTTGGGGTCTCTGCTTGCAAGACATGCTTTCTTCTCATTCGATGCAGAGAGCTTTTCGATAAGGACAGGCATGTAGGACTTTCGTGGACAATAAGAAGCCAGATAGACGCAGACGCTTTAAAGTAGCCTTAAAGGAAGCCTACTGGATCTCACCGGTTGGACGAGATTGGATGTGAGAGGTGAGTAGAGAAATAATGGCGAGGGGAGGCCCTAAGGTGGAACGTCGTGCCTTGCTGGGAGAGTGCTTGCCCTGGGGAAAGGGCGATAGCTCAAGTGCTTGAGCTTTTGTTCCCCGGACCCGTCACCCGTCCATCATGACGCCCGGATGCTTGATCCTATGCATCCTGAGGGTAATCAAGTCAGCAATGGATGCACGCTTGTTGGAGGACAGCGCTGGGCTGCCGCAGCCCACTGAACTTTTCGAGCCCAGTCCGCGCTCGAACCAGCTGCTGTTCGAATATTGAGGATACGAGGAGATAGTCGGGCTCTTGAGGGAAGACATCTAGGCACAACATGTTCGATAGTGGCTTGCCAAGTAACATTGTTACGAGTGAACGAGGCCCTTTTCCGTATTGGGGATGCTCATGACTGCCTGCTTCTCATCGCTTGTGAAGAAGAGAGCCAGACAAAAGTCGGTGCAGCGTATCGGATGAGGTTCACAAGATCAAGGCTCAAGTACGAAGCGAGGGTGGGATATGCATCTCGCATTGGGATGATCAGTGGTAAGTAACCACACAACATAATAATAGTTCATGCTGGGGCTCGCACAGGGGCCGTCCTGGGACAAGTAACGCTGTGAACTAACTATCTCAAGGAATGCAAAGTCTTGGTTGCAGGCTCGAGAGAGTACACTCGCTGTTCTTTCCGCTGCCATTTCTCGACCGCAACCTTGGTCTGTGAAAGTATGGTTACGAAATACTCGGGTAACATCCAGCGAGGTGCAGACCAAAAAAAAAAAAAAAAAAAAAAAAAAAAAGGGGACCCCGCAAGGGGGCAGACGAGAATGTTGAATGGGGGGGAGGATAAAACGAC
>JACWRQ010000526.1:0-24606 GCA_014849955.1 Cryphonectria carpinicola | reverse complement strand
ATGATGATGATGATGATGATGATGATGATGAACCCTCGCAACCAGACAATTGGGGGGGGGGGGGGGGGGGGGAAGAAAGAAAAAATTAACAAGTGAAAAATAAAACCCCTTTCTTCCGTCCATCGTGGGATTTTCGGTCGATGGGATCTTTGGGGGGGTATCAAGTTCCGTCTTGCGATCCACGAGGACGAAGGAAGATGAAAATTCCTCCATCTCGTCCATCATCAAGACGCCCGCCTCTCCCTACTCCTCTCTTCTCCTGGCCTCTCTGCCTCACTCCCTTCGCTCCTTGCTTCTCATCTCGTCTCGTCTCATCCTTCCGCCGCTTCTTCAGCCAGCAAGCTTACAGCCGCTTGTTTCACAGGTGGTAATTACCAGAGAAGATAGATACCCCATTTCTCTTTCAAGAACGCCGCGCTAATGCCAAAGCACACACACACCTTTCCCCCCACACAATAATGCCTAGAGTGATCTAGTGTTGGGAAAAACAATAATATGTTATAGGACAAAGACAGGTTTTAGTTTTTCCCTGTTTACGACACGACCGTGACGACGGTGGTGACGACAACAACCTGCTGCCCATCAGCTCTGCCATCTAGTCATAAGTTCTTGCTGGCCCAGCCGATCTGGGGGCTGTCGCCGCCCTCGAAGACGACAAAGGCGGCCTTGAGGGCGATGTCGCCAAAGATGGCAAAGCCGATGTCGCTGTCGTCCTGGAGGCCGCCGAAGCAGGTGGTGTTGGCGCTGTCGAGGGGCGAGTAGTTGATGTAGGAGCCCGGGATGGTGATGGCGCCAGCAGCAATTCCGAGGGTGAAGTCGGGGAGGGGGGAGGCGCAGGGGAAGGTGTAGCCGCCCTGGGTGCTGTCGTAGGAGGCGCCCAGGACCTGGTCGTAGTAGGCCTCGACGATGGCGGTGGGCAGCATGAGAAGGGTGGTGCCGGTGTCGGCGATGCCCTTGATGCTGGTCGTGTTGAAGCTGGCGTCGCCGATCTGGTAGCCCGAAGAGGAGAACATCCAGTAACCCTGGGTGCTGTCGACTGGGGTGTAGTAGATGTCACCAGTGTACGACGAGTTGTCGATGAAGCCAAAGTTGTAAGTACCAGCTGAAGAAATGGTGGTTTTATGTTAGCAAACAACGTATATTCTTCTTCTTTTTCTTCTGTGCGAGAAATACAAAGACTTTAAAAAGACTTACGCTCGCCGGCCTTCAGGTCAGCAGTGAAGACGAATGAATCCAGCTGGTCCTCGGCGCGGTCGAAATAGGTCTTCTGCTGCGTGGGGCTGACGGTGTTGAGGTTGCTGAAGCCCAGGCCCAACAGACCATCAATGTCGGAATCGGCAGTGAACTCAGACGAGACCGTCGTGGCCGTCTCAACAGCCATGTTGGTCACGGCAAGCCCACCCACCGAAACGGTGTCGTAGTAGACATCGCCCTTGGAGGAGGAGCCATCACCATAACTGATGCTCCAGGTCAATCCGGACTGCTTGGCGCTGGTGTTGGAGGCGTTGACGTTGTAGACGCTCTGGCCGCTGACCTCGTCAGAGGGTGTCTCGCTCGAATAGACCCAGAGATCCGACGAGCCCGTGTCGAAGTCGAGGTTGAGTGTCTGGGCGGGCGTGCCGATCTGCACGGGCGTGAGGTACTCGACGTCGTACTCCTCAGGCGTAGTGATTGCCGTGCCCGTGGCCCGCTTCTTCCGGTCCAGGCTCAGGCCGTCGAGGCCCAGGGCGTCCAGGCCCGCGGCCAGGTTGGTGCGGATGCGCGAGACGGCGTCTGTCAGCTCCGTGGGCATCACCGCGTTGTACTTGAGGTACGCCTTCTCCACGGCCAGGGCGCCCACCCGCTGGTGGCTGCTGTGCTTGGCATTGCGGACCTGCTTGAGCGAGACAGCGCTCTTGGGTTTGCTGCTGTCACGGGCCTGGCTGCCGCTGGTCACCGGGGCGTGCTGCCGGAAGCCGGTGGGGATGGCGGCGGCCAGATCGGAGGCGGCCAGGAGGCCCACCAGAAAGGCGCCAAAAGAGGTGGTGTATTGCATTTTTGTGTTGAAGCGTTTTGAGATTTATTAAGTATTCTTTGGTTCGAGGCTGAACAGAGCGAGCGAAAGAGTAGAAGAGAGAGAGAGATGAAGAATTACGGCAATAGATAGCCTTGTTGTATCTAAAAGAGAGTGAAAAGAAAAGAATGTGATATTGTTGTATATTCAAGTGACTGGAAGGGAACGACTGTAGCGGTCCTCGAGCAGCTGGAAGCGAAGAAGAAGAGAAGAAAAAAAAGGATGAAGAGGCAATGACGGTTTTGACTAACTAGTAGTAATAGCGAGAGACAGGTAAATAGAGAGAAAGAGAGAGGGACGAGAGAAGACGGGGTGTTGTTCTTAGATAGGGAAGATCAGCAGGCGAAGGACACGAAGAGGTGACATCGTGAAGAGGCCCATCTCCTTTTGTAATCTCGTTGAAGATTGCACAGAATGGTTCGTCCCTCTTGGCGTCTCCAGCGGGAGCCCACCACCGGTCGACAAGCGAACTTGCCCATGATGTGCCCGGTGGATCTCTGCACGGGTGCCCACATAAAACGGCCGGGTACGACGGGGCCACATGGCGCGCAGCGCACTCGCGCTCCGTCCGGAAACCTAATCTACCTGCAGGCCATCCGTCCGTACAGGACAGGACAAGGTGCGGCGGGCTTTATTGTGCCCTGAGGCCCTAGCGTATGGCATGCGGCGTCCATCTTACCCCCTTCTTCCCTTCTCCCCAGACGCAGCAGCGCTTACTTTATGTCCCAACTAGACGAAGTGGAAAGGAGAAGGAGAAGGAAGAGCAGGCCTGTGTCAAAACCTCAGCAGGGCAAAACAAACAAAACGCCCGGTGGCTTGGCTGGAGGGAGCACGACTCGCCAAGGAAGCCTTGGTAGCAGGCCATTGTTTGTCTCTCGTGCCAACAGTCTTCTTCCATTCGTTCACCCCCTTCGCGCTGCCGAGAGAAAGGGGAGAAGGGAAGAGGGGGGGAAGACAGACAACCTCGCATGACGCCAAGGTGAGAGGAATGGAATGGGGGGGGGGGAGGGAGAGAAGACCCAGAACCGAGAGCTGGTCGTGTAGGATCCGAGTTGTCTCTCTGCGGCTGTAGGTACATACAAACAGACATGCAGGAAGGGACTGGGCGTGGCGCTCTGTTTTGAAACAAGGCGAAGAATCGGCGGGTCGTCCCTAATTAAAGTGTAGCGAATCAGGACCTCGCAATGTGCATGTTCCTGGCTACTCTGCGGAGAAAGGTGCAAAGTGCCGGCTCTCCCTCCAGCGGCTCCATTCTTCAGGTCATATTGGGCCTAGGCCCGAGCCCCTGAGGTCTCTCCTCTCCTTCAACTCCCTCAGAAGGGACTTAACGCTATACCTTGGCGGTCTTGGCCGGTCATTCTTTTCACTTTTGAGGGAAATAGGGTTCTTTCTTGGCTGATGGGTTGCGACCTACTGAAGCTGGCCCTTCATTCTTGATATGCTGACACGTTAAAAGAAGGAGCTCGTCGCCTTCGTGCTACTACCATAGGAATCATTTAGAATTAATGAAAACGTGACAAAGTGACAAATCATGTACAAGATTGGCTCTACTCTGGCCCTTTTGATGGTAATGTGGTTTGAAATGTCAAGTCATCAGCACCCAAACTTGATACAACGTTCGTTGAAAGGAATATCACGAACAAATCGTATTGAATACTATAAAGAACAGACTACAGCCCCAGCGAATTCGTTTATCTTCGCAATCCTTCAAAAGTCGCCTTGAGTTCGGACACTCCCAGCCTCACTCAGTCCTTCTTCACCTTGCTAATCTTGTAGCCACCCGGCACCCTGGTCTGAAAGACTCCGGTCGGGTCATACTTCTTCGAAGCCTCGCTCATCTTCTGAATATTCTCTTGGCCATATGTCGCAAGTGGATCCTGGCAGCTGTCACAGTAGTTCGCATAACGGAACTCGACAGATCCCCCGAGAGATTCCGCATAGGTATCGAGCTCATCCAGCAGGGCCTTGAACTTGGGAAAGATGGCCTGCAGCAGCTCCCACGTACTGACTTGTATCCATGTGACAGAGAGGATCACCGGCTCTCCTGCCATGCGCTCGAGGCCCAGCATGTTGCCCTTGTAGGTTGACGAGAGGCGCGGGGAGCAGGCGGGCAGTGCTTGCAGGACACTCATCGCTTCGAACTCGCCACTGGGGACATGCTCCTCCTTGATGTGGTCAATCAGCTCTTCATAAGTGCTGATGGCCTTGCTGGCGATGCGTCTGTCATTCTTGAAACAAGTGCTGAGCCATACGGAGCTGTGCAAGAGAAATCAGTCAGGGGGCTCTCCAGGTTAAGTAATAATTATTTCATCAGGGCGTTATGATGAGCGAGAGGCAGAGGGCTGGACTCAACTGCTGATTCGATTGCACGATGAACGCGGCCGTCTTTGCCGCCATGGATATCTTTTGCATGCTCCCCTGCCCAGGGATGGAGAGAAACTTCTGCAAGGGCTCAGTGTTCTCAGCGCCGTCCAACTGTGTCACAATACTCATGATGGAGATGTCGCGCGACGCAGGGCTGTAAGTCCACGCTCCTAGGTAATGCTCCGAGGGCTCGTCTGTCGCACTCAGATGATCGACCAGGTCGACGAGAGCGTCGATGACCGCCGGTGTCTCCGTCTTTGCGTGGAACAGCATCCCATCCCACACGTCGCGCGCGGGAAACGTCTTGATGTCGAAGCGCGTGACGATACCAAAGTTATTGCCACCACCCTTCAGGGCCCTGAATAGGTCCTCGTTTTCGTCCTCATTTGCATTGACGATACTACCATCGGCTAGCACGACTTCATAGTTGACAACCTGATCTGAGACCGCAGCATTGGCTCAGCTTAGGTCTTGTCATGCAGGGATTCATAACGGCAATAGCTCATGATCATGGCTTGAGGCTCAAGGCACAGGGCTGCGCCATTGGCATCACTTACCACATGCAAGTCCGACACGGCAGGTATAGACCGAGATCTTTCGATGGCATGATAGTTAGTCACCCACAGCTTTTCACTCTCATGAACTTAATGATCAGGAGACGAACCCCACCGCCAAGTAGCAGCCCACCAACACCAACAAGGCCCTCACGACCTCCCGCAACCATTACGCCGTCTATCAAATATCACCGTCAGCCTGAGCACAAAAAAAGAAAGAACGAAAAAAAGCGGGCAGGAATACAAAGCCTCACCTTTCTCGAGAGTCGCATAGACATCTACCCATCGAGGACCAGGCGGCACAGACGCGAGCTTGGTCTCCGGATCATAAGTGACCTTGGCCAAGAGGCCGAGGTCGATCCCTACCCCGTTCTCGATGCCACTTGCTCCTGGCCAGCACAAATGGCCCCCACTGTTCGTTTCGAAGATAATCTCGTCAATGAGAGAACCGCTCATGTATGTGTATGGGAAGGGAAATGTTAATGCTGGGGAGGATCCCTTCTGACCTGCGGATGGCAAATTGGCAGTCCGGAGTTCTGACGAGGGCTTTCACGGCCAGGGACACCTCCTCGGTCGTTCGGGGCAGGACGAGGGCCCAGGCGCGGAGGCGAGGAGTTAGCGACCAGTAGGATCTGAGTCGCTCCTCGTACATTTCCGTGCCTGGGAGGTGAAGCACCTCTGAGAGCCCGGCATCCTTGAGGTTGGTGATGGCCAGCCGAGCCGTACCGAGGGGCTCTGCCATGGAGTTCGTGGAGACAGCTGTCATGCTTGGAGTGTTCTAATTATTGATGCCCAGTAACGCAGCAGCGAGGAAAGTAATAGAAGTCAAAGCCCTAAGAGGCGGCGAAGAATGGACGGCGAGATTATCAAAATATTTATCTTACTGTCCTCCGTCTGCGGGGAGTGCATGATGCTCTAATGTCAGCGGCGACCCCTCTTCGACATATCGTCTCGAGTGTAAGCAGCAGGCTAATAAAGGATCAGCGAGAGCTTGCAAACTAGGAGTAACCCCGGCCAAGGGGAAGCGCAAAAGAAAGGATACCTCATTCTTTTCTGCATAGGGCGGTGAGCAGGTGACTGTTAGCTATGCTTAGCTCTCACGGAACAAGGCCTCTCGATTGGACGAGTACTTCATGCGATGTAACTCATCGCGGAAGCGTGAGTCCTTGGCGTATAAGCGTAATGATTTGCGCCGAGAACATCTGTCAGTATCTGGTTCTCTTATGGAACCCACCCTTGTAATTACTGCCGTAACCATGTCTTTACTGTTCGATACATAGGCTTGGGCAAAATTTGTGGAAAAGTCATCATTACAGGAAACTTGGCCCTTGGCTTAGGCTGTGTACGTGTGTAGATGCCCCCTTCACTCTGAAATGACGGGCTGTTTCTCGGTCTCAGGGCCACTCTCATTCGCCTCAGCATTTCCAGACAGCCCTTCCCTCTGCTCACCAGTCAACTCTCGACCCAGAACCTCCTCAACCTCTTCCACTGTTGACTTGGGCCCTGTGAACCACTTTCTCGCATCCACAAGATAATAGAGCGTGCACCCGCCCCAGACCGCCATATTGATAACGACCGTGTAGTTCATACTTTGGGGCGTGGGATCTGGACCACCGACAGGGAACATGGCCAGAACAATGCCATAGACCAGGAAAGCGATGGCAGCCCAGGCAATGGGCAGGCTGAACATGTGGCCGGTGTAGAAGGGCCCTGGGGTGAACTTTTCGCGGCCCCAGACTGCACGCGAGAAGATCGGAACGCCCCAGGCCAGATTGTTGCCCGCTACGGCGAGGGAGAATAGGGCTGAAGCGGCTGCTGAAGCGATCAGGCAGAGAAGGCCCAGGATGATGGCGGCGAAGACGGACCCCCAGACAGTGCGTAGAGGGATGTATCCGAATCTCTTTGACTAAGTCACGCATCGGCTGTCAGCTGGGGAAATAGCTTTAGAGACGAGAGAGGAGGGAGAGAACTTACAATAGGTCGAAAGAAGGGCGAAAATGGCAGTGCACCGTCGCGAGAGAATGCCCACGTCTGCCGAGATGCAGCGATAAGAATGGACAAACCCATCAGATACTGGACAATGAACAGAAAGGCAATAAAGCCCATCGCTCCGTGTTTCCCAAGCGCGTCATAGTAGATTTGAGCCATCTATTACGTACCAACACTTGCGTTAGAACCAGAACTGTTCACGACGTCTGTTTCTATGGACAAGAAGTGATGAATTAATTACTCACCGGCTGCCCAAACGAGCTTCCGAGCACGCTCTCAACATCCGGGTTCATGCAAGCGGCCAGCACAATCACAATGACAAAACCAAGCCCCCAGCACATGCCGATAGAGCTCAGGATACCTAGCGGAACGGCCTTGGCGGCATTGCTCGCCTCCTCCGACATATGGACGCACGAGTCGAAGGCGCCGATTGTCCAGATGGGACTCAGCCATGCAAGCATGAAGGCCCACCCGGTGGGCCAGGTGGTGAGATTCTCGACCTCGGCGAAGATGAAGTGGCCATCATTTCGCTGGCTTGCTCTGCCCACAGGCAGGGCGATGATCGTAGCGAGGATGAGAGCAATATTCTATTGAGAATGCGTCAGGTGTCAATATTTCTGGAGGGAAAGGAAGATAATCAATGAGCCTGGAACGGACCATGAAGACGGCGAATGTCTGAATTTTATTCATGATCTTGGTCAGAGTGGTGGCAAGAACGCCATGCGTAAGTGTGCAGACCAAAAACACAACGTATACAATCCCGTTGCTTGGGGACCATGATCCGTCTGTTGCTATCACGATGACAGCGCAGAACATCAAGGCAAAACCATCTAGGTGCAGATAATCATGATTAATCTTTTGAGCTCATCACTCTCGTACGTGCAGCAGGAAATTTTTTTCAACCTACAATTAATACTGCAGAGCCCACCGATCAAGCCGAGACTGTTACTATAACCGACCAAGAAGCACAGGTAATTTCTCGTCTTTGCAGAGCTGAAGTAGTGTGTCCAATAGTAGAGTCCGCCGCTCGTAGGCATCGCACTACCCATATCGGCCATGGCCAGTCCGACGAGAAAGATGCAGCCGCTCGCCAGGAACCAGGACCAAACCATCCCGGCGGGCCCAGCAGGCAGGGAGAAGGCAAGGGTCGAGGCGATGGAGGGCAGCAGGCCCATGATGGAGAAGGCGATGCCGAAGACCTCAAGGGTCGAGAAGTTGCGCTTCAGCTCCTGCTTGTAGCCCATCTTGGCCAGCAGCTCTGCGTCGGCCTCGCTCGCAAGAACGACACCGCCATCGCCGGTCGTCACGAGATGTTCGGGGTGGTGGTGCTCAGCAGCAGCCGCAGTACTGTCGACGGCGGCGGGTGCGCCGTCGGATTTGGATGTCATGTCTAGCGCTGACATGTCGAGCGAAGGCGGTGGTGGGACTTTGTTCTCACAAGCAGGCGGCTATTGAATTCGCTTGTTCAGGAGACACAAACTGATAGATGTAACACTGCAGATATATGTCATCACGCAGAAAGCTACGGCGGCCCCAACGCCCTCCAAATATGTATTCCTGATCTGCAGGCTGCTTCTCAGATTACAACCCTATTCCGGCAGCTTACCGCCGCGGCCCCCTGCCTAGGGCCAATACACAACGATAGGAAAAGTCCTCCTCCCCCCTCATGCTGGCGTCGGATATCCCCTGTATAAGCCATAGTCCTGCGTGAGACCTTGCCGATAGCTGCTCACTGATAAAGCTACTCGACCATTAGCAATTGGTGTGGATTAGGAGTCTGTCTGAGCGCTTTCCTAGGCGTGCGGGTAGATAAGAGCTGGCGCTTCTTCTGAGGCATCAGATCATTCCAACACTGTGGCGTCAGACCACGCCCCGTTCCATAGTGTTGGGCCTGGATATAGTTGCCATCTTGGGAGAACTGTCCTTGGAGCTACTGTATCGTAAGTCTGGTCTGTCGGTAAAAGACTAACCAGACACAGATGGAATTCTCAAATGTTGCTGTTATCTGTGGCTTTACAGTAATTCCGTGACTAGCACCGTGGCACCTTGTTACGCGGGAGCCCCCCACACCCACATGTCAGAAGCCTTATTTACGTGCTGGCAATGTTTGGTACTACATCAGCTGTGCTACGTCAATTCAGTTATAATCACAGTCGAAAAGTCCGAGGCGTCCTAGTCAGATCAGATTGTAATAATAATCTTATCCGTCAGCACCTGATAATATCTCAGAGTCCCCCCTTTCGTTTCATTCAGTATTTCTCGACCTGACGATTCTCTCAGAATCACTGGGGGATATTGTTGTGGAGAAATACAGGGTTTAGTTATCAATCACAGCCGTTGCGCCCACTAATTACTGGCGATCATTTTTACGACATTGTTCCTATAACTCTCATAAAGTATAAATAACAATATCGGGGTATGCGTCTCACGAGCGTCTCGCGTACATGCAATCTTTCTATGAGGAATGTATCGGCCATAATTAGGATGTTAGTGAGTGTATACAAAAATTTGAGAGTTGACACAAGCTGACCATAGGGGATGGAAGGAAAAGGCGGCTATTGCTCTTTTCTCTCTCTTACCAATAAGAAACCTTATACGTGCTTCGTTAAAGCGACTGCTCTATCAATCTGTCTAAACAACACATTGTCTTGACTTTGAAGTCCTTGCGTTGGTTCAAAAGAGACTTCAAAGAAGCAAGGCAAAAATAAGCACATCTGCTGAATAGAATAAACAAGAGAGTCAAATGCAAATGTACAGTAAGGTCATCTAGAAGCAATAACTAGCAGCTTTTTGCTTTCACACTCCATATTCTAAAATGGCGTGTTGATTTTTGCCTGAGATATATAGGTGTGAAGTCTGGCAAAAAGCTCCGTTCAGGGGGTGCGCCCCTGGACGGCCATAAACCTCCAGCCCACTGTATTGTGAGGAGTTTTTGCGAATTTCTTCTGGTGCTAATGTACTGGAGGATGTAGTACTCAGGGAAACTTCCACCACACATGAGCACACTGTCCCTGTATCCTTTTACACGGAAACTTCCCAGGGTATATATGTTTATTGCGTGGAGCCAAAGAAGCTACCCTGCGGTGACCGTAACTCGCCTGTGCTTTATTCATTGACCGCTTTACCTGAGGCAACGCGATTTGTATTTGAGACGGTGGCAAGACTGCTGAAGTTCTCACTTAAAACCCTGACTTGTTTGCTGCAGGCGAATAGGGTCCTAACGAAAGTATAGATTTCTAATGAGGACGGACATTATGAACCTCACAGGGCCATGGAACCCAGAGACCAAGTCGTATTTAAAGAGCAAGTTTGCAGGGCTGGCAGACCCATATCTTCCATCGAAGCCAATAATGACTGCAGACCCAGCCGAAGTCCCTGAATCCACAAAGTATGGCTACAATGCCGGGAACGGTAATGAGACAGTAGACAGTGGTCCAAGCAAGAACGGGGGCTCAAGCTGGGTGAGGCTGAGGCAACCAAGAGGTCTCTATCGTTGGGGTGTCTTAACCGATAGGTGTTACCAAGATGAAGTTGTCTAAGCTGGAGGTATCGTGTGATGCAAAGTGTACTTTGTAGGCACGCTGGACTCCACGACACGGTGTTTACAAAAGCACAAACTGGTAAAGTGAAAATTGGTTGCTGATAATGAGTGTCAGATAACAATGCACTGTTGAGTTTCATAATTGTTATGGTGATCATCCCAGGGAGTGTACCAGCTACGGTGAACTTGAATGGTGGCTGGTACAAGCTGCGGCAGGTTGTCCAGACCGATGAGATCCAACAGTAATTATTCTGTGGTGCCGATCAACCTGAACCCTCACGGTATTGCTGCTCACAGCAGAATTCGATGAGGCACACGACTGAGCTGGGAGGCGGGGGGAGAAAGCAAAATCTTTTCAATTTTTGTAATCGCAAGAGCCACAGGCAGGATGATCGGGCTCACGAGGGGTCTTGCCCAAGGCTATAAGTTCTGTCTTGAGTGAATTCATCTTCCTATTTGTCGTCAGTCTCAGCTCTTTTCGCATACTTACCATGCGCCGAATTCCTCACAACGCCTATGCATTTAATATCAACGCAGCCGCATGTTAATTAGGCCTTCAATTTTACCTAATTATTCTGCAACGCAGGGAACACTATGCACGCTAACTAGGGGATTTCGGGAGTAGAGTGTCTTACTATGATGAATGATGAGTTCCTTGTCTACATTCATAACATTCTTCAGCCTTCATTTGAGCAGTGAACCAATGGTGGATAATTATCGTTTGTAACGTGAAACTGAGGGGCTTCTCTCATTGCGCCTGGTGTTATCACTATTTACCTGAATAAAATGGTCTGTAGTATGGAGATTTGAGCTTGGTAGTCAACGCTGGCGAGTGTAAAACATGGAGTGCGACGCGTATTACACCTTCTCTTCTTAGTAGCTAATTATAATGGCCAACATCGCGTTACGAGTGAAGTCTCCGTATTTGACATAGGAGGAGACAATAAATACATACTATTACATAGGTGGAACCCGGATGGGAATATGCAACGCGCAAACCATCACGCAAGACGGAGGTGCTATCACGCCAGAGCCCTGCTGAACTGGATCGAATCCACATATCCGGTAAGGGGGTTTACTTATGCTACCCAGAACTAAGGCCAGGTCGTCCTCAATTTTCTGTCAAGGGAGAAAGCAAACCAGAAGTCCAGAGCGAAAGGAGAAAAACTTCTTGCCAAAACATCAGGGGGGCACGTAACCTATTGATTGATTATTACTTACATACTGTTTATATACCTGCGGGGCCCGTCCTTATGGCTTTCGATCACTACAGCGAATCATCCTTATCAAATATCGGCTCGTCCTTCCTGATTGGGGCTTCTGCTCGTCTTACTCGTCGTTATCTGTAAGTACGGTCTGTACTCCCAGCCGGACATCCCAACGACATTGATAGCGATACCGGAACATCGTCCTTGTGTATGTGTTACGGTGACCGGTCCGCGTTTCATAAAAACATAATCGTCGACCCCTCAAACACCGTCAACAAGTTCATATAATAATATCGGGTATCCTTGTTTTTAGCAACTTTATAATCGACTGGCCTCAAGCATACAGTTGATAGATACTACTGTATCAGTCTGCGCGCCCTCTTCATGCACAGAAGTTCCGCACAACAACAAAATTAATTGAAGGATCAAATCCAAGCCGTCGACCAAGAGAAGTGGGACCTCAATCACCATGGGCAGTGTCTCACCAACCGCCATCGAGGACCTCGATGCCCTCACCTACCAGTTGGACCGCACCAATGTGTTCCACTCATGGAGCGCCCAGGCCTCGCTCAACCCTCTCACTCTGGCCGGCGCCTTGGGCTGCGAGGTATGGGACCACAGCGGAAAGCGCTACCTGGACTTCTCCAGCCAGCTGATCAATACCAACATCGGCCACACCCACCCAAAAGTCGTAGCCGCCATCAAGAAGCAGGCCGACATCCTCCCCACCGTAGCCCCTGCACACGCCAACCTGGCCCGCGGCAGGGCGGCGGAGCTCATCCTCAAGCACGCCAACGGCTTGTCCTCGGATGGCGCCAGGCCTTTCGACAAGGTCTTCTTCACCAACGGCGGCGCGGACGCGAACGAGAATGCCATCCGCATGGCAAGGCTGACCACAGGGCGGGACACGGTGCTCTCGGCATACCGGAGCTATCACGGCTCGACCGGCTCCGCCATCGTGGCGACGGGCGACTTCAGGCGGGTGGAGAACCAGTTTGCGCGCGGCCACACGCATTTCTTTGGCCCCTTCCCCTACAGATCCGAGTTCTGGTCGAGTTCACCCGAGGAGGAGACAGAGCGGGCCCTGCACCACCTGCGCAGGGTGATCGAGTGCGAAGGGCCGGCGTCGATCGCAGCCATCATCCTGGAGACGATCCCCGGCACGGCGGGTGTGATTGTGCCGCCTTCCGGGTGGCTCGCGGGCGTGCGAAGGCTGTGTGACGAGTTTGGGGCCGTTCTCATCTGCGACGAGGTCATGGCTGGCTTTGGGCGCACGGGGGACTGGTTCGCGTGGCAGAACAAAGAGGTGAACCCGGAAGGGGTGAGACCTGACCTCATCAGCTTTGCCAAGGGCGTGAATGGGGGCTATGTCCCTGCGGGCGGCGTGATCCTGTCGGAAGCCATCTCTCGGGCGTTTGACCAGAGGTTCTACCCAGGCGGACTCACGTACTCGGGCCACCCACTCGCCATGGCCGCCATTGTCGCAACGTTGGAGGCGTACGAGGAGGACCGCATACTGGAGCACGCAGCAGACATTGGCAGAGATGTGCTGGGGCCCGGGCTGCGGAAGCTGGGCGAGAAGCATCGGATCGTAGGGGAGGTGCGAGGACTGGGTGTCTTCTGGGCGCTGGATCTGGTCTCGGATTCCGCGACCAAGAAACCCGTGGCACCCAGTGTCGTCGGCAAGATCAAGAACGAGTGTGTGAAGCGAGGCTTGCTGCCGTTTGTGGTCGACAACAGACTGCACGTCACACCGCCCTGTGTCGTCACCAAGGACGAGGTCGAGAGAGCACTGGGCATTTATGACGAGGTGCTGACGGCGGTGGAGGCTGACTTGTAAGATATTGTGCGAGGGGCAGTGACTCTCTAGCACGTGCGTTGCTGGCACGCATCTGCCCTGGCCAGTTTCTGTAGATAGCTCCAGCCAGAGCTTGGCTGGCAAATTTCCTAAAATATTACCATTCATGTATTGGCAAACCCTTGTTCGAAAATTACTATTATCAAAATCCATTGTCCATTTTCCTTTTTCCCGCTCCCCCCTTCCCCCCCCCATCTTTTTCTTCCTTTTTTCCCCTCTTTTTTTCCTTTCTTTTTATCTATCTCAGCGCCTCCAGCACGGCGTTCTCGATACGCCCGAAGCAGTCTAAGTCTATGGCCTCCTGTCTAAGTACTCTCACCCGTTCTGTATATTTTGTCTCACGCAGCACGTCCTCCAAGCTCGATCTGAGGTCTTGAATACTGGGGCTGGAGGTTCCCAGACCCACACCGATCCCAGAATACCGCACTCTGCGAATATTCTCAGGCTTATCCTGACCCTCGCCCGCCACCACCATCGGCACGCCGTGCGCAATGCCGTGCGTGATAGCGCCGTAGCCACCATTATGCACCCAGACCCGAGCGTGCGGCAGGATGGCATCGTAGTGCAGATAGTCAGTGACACGCGCGTTGCTCGGCAGATCGAATCCCGCCGGCAGACCTGCCCCCTTGCGGCCCATGATAGTCGCCACCAGCACATCCTCCCGGCTCCGCATTGCCTCCATGGTCGGGATGATGAGGTCGTACGGATTAGTCTCGACTGTGCCCTGCGCCACCACCACGACCTTCTTCTTGTCCGTCGTGGTGGTCGTCACCTCACCCCACCAGGAGGGCAGGTTAGGGTAGCCGCCTGGAGGGGGTCTTGCGAGCGGCAGAAACCCAACAAACTGGAACTGTGGCGGCCAGTCGCTGCGCGGGTACTCGAAGCTCGGGACCCCAACCTGGAGTATGGCAGAGTGGCAGGTATAGTTGGTGCCGTCCAGGACTGGACCGTCTGGGAAGCGCGTGGCGCCCGACGCAGCCAGTCTCGTGTCGAGGAGCCTCTTCAGCGGGGCCGTCAGCTCTGCCCAGTAGTCCCAGCAGCGTGCGTTGCGGGCGCGGCCCTCGGGTGTCTGGCTAAAGGGGAGAGGGTGGTCGAACGGTGGGAGGTCGATGCTACGGAGGGCTGGAGGCGTGACAGAGAGGCACAACGTCTTGGGTGGTGTTTTAACGCCATCCGGCAGTGGAGCCCCAAAGTAGAGAGGTAAGATGCCATGAAAGAAGGCCTCGCTGATGATGAGCACGGGGAGGTCAGGGTGTTCCTCGTGTACACCAGCCAGAGCGTCCTTGACGCATTCCCATTGTGTTGCCAGGGGCTCGAGGCAGTGCTTCTCGAGGTCGACCAGGGCCCGCTCGTACCACGGCAGCGAGTGAAACCCAGGCACGGGAGGCGCTGGGCTGTCAGGAGAGTAGTAGAGCAGGTCGTCGACATCAGCCTCTCCCTTGAGGGGGAGGAAGTGGACTCCAGCGGCCGAGATGCGGGCGCGGTGGGTCGTTGGGCCGACAAAGGATACCGGCCATCCTCGGCGGCCGAGTTCCGAGGCCACGCGCAGTGTGGGCGTGATGTGTCCTGTCAAGGGCTGACAGAGGAAGAGGAGGTGGGCCCGGGGTCTCTCCTCACCAGAGCCTGGCATCTTTAGCAAGACGTCGGATGGTGGGAGAAGGGGGAGGGGGAGGAAGAGGGGGGTGTAGTAATTAGTGTGTGTGCTTTGTCGTAAGTAGTTGGTTAAGTAAAGCAATTAATTAAAGGCAAAGAACGGACCGTGACGAACAATTTGTGCGAGGTTTTTTGCCTGATTCCAGCTGTGGCAGCGCCTAATGAATACATACAGGGGTGGTTCATCGTGGCCCTAAACTTTATTCTGTTCTTCTTACTGCCAGTCTGCCGCGTCAAAGATCTGCGCTGTCGTGCAGTAATTAGTAACCAACCCCCCCAACCCACGTCCCGTTCCCATGCCACTTCAAGGCCAAAGAGCAGACTCTTGAAGTCTACAAGGACAAATCACCTTTACTAGACGTCCAAGACTTTGACTTGTCTGCATACATTATGCTATTGATATATTTACGCAAGTACTCGCGTCCTCGGAGACGATAATACCATAGCATGGCATATACCATCATGGAAGTAATAGTGTGGGAAAGAGGGGGGGGGGGGAGAGAGAGAGAAACCGAAAAACCAAGGCTGCACTGGGAAGTTAATACCAATATGCGGAGTCGATCTTCCGTGGCTCTGTGCCAAGGTCATCAATACATAGTATTAATTATACTGAACCTTTTAAGACACCAGGAAATACATCTTGTCTGGTAAATCTAACCCTGTCGAGCAGCACTTTCGACTCAGATATTGAATCTAGCAACCACAGCGATCGCTCATGTGTGTAATTGTATCATAAATAGGAGGTACTTCGCTTATCACCATAGAGGACCTCGATGCTCGGCATTCTGGCCTACCTAGCCGGTACATCTGAAGTATTTTATAACTGTTGATTTATAAAGTACTTAGCTAACTAGACACCATCTCCTGTAAAGTCAATTTACATTTTTCAAAATTGCAATTCCTATAGTGACCTCTTCGTCTCGCAGGAACAGCCTTATTTGTGCTAATCTGGCCCGATTGAGCTGTTTTCAAAAGCCGGTAAACCGGTGCCTGTGTCTAGCAGAATGGAAATGCTATATTCGCTCCCTGGGATTTTACGTCTGCCTGGGGTGGTCAGAAAGGGGGACCCAAATGCTCCGAGATAGTGTACCAAGGTATTACATGCATGCCTTGAGAATAGGTAGCTCACTACTTGGGCAGTATTATAAAGTTGAGCGACGGTACAGTCGATTTCGTGGCATTCTGACGTTCCCTTTCACCATCTGTCTGCTCAACCGAAGCCCAGGACGATTGACCAGACTCTGAGAACGTGATCAAGATTTCAAAGTCCCGCTTGCGTATTCGACATTCGATATTCAACATGAGACTTTCTCTTGCTAATGTCGTAGCAATTGCGGCATGTGCTGAAGCTCACTGTATGCACAAGACTAAGCCATCCCGACTTCGTGGCCATAGAACTGACGCTCGCCGCAGATGTCCTGCCGTCCATAAACAATGGTGTATGTCTAATCCTTGTACCTTTTTAAACCCTCACACTCACCAATGATACCGTGCAAGAGAACAGATAGTATATAGAATGCTTGAAAGTCATTGGCTGACAAACTTCAGGCTGACTGGGTCAACGTTCGCAAAACCACAAACTACCAGAGCAATGGCCCTGTCACAGACGTCACGTCTTCCCAAATGACATGCTATCAACTTGCCCCTGGCAACGAAGGCGCTACCACAGCAGATATTCAAGCTGGGTCATCGGTAGCCTACAACATCAAGGCTAGTATCAGTCACCCTGGGTCGTTCAGCGCATGGCTGGCCAAGGTTCCAGCCGGGGAGACGGCCGCAACCTACGATGGGTCTGGGGCGAACTGGTTCAAAATCTACCAAGACCATCCCACCTTCAGCGCAAGCGGGACCATATGGCCTTCCCAAGGTGAGTTCCTAATCTTGCTACCCCGCCATATCATAACACGCATGAGATTCCCCCTTTTTTTTTTTTTTTTTTTTTTTTTTTTTTTTTTTTTTTTTCTTTTTTATTTTTTTTTTTTTTTTTTAATACTCTTCTCACTGACGCTTCGAGATATATAGGTCTTTCCACAGTGAACATCCCAATTCCTTCATGCGTCGAAGATGGCGAGTACCTGCTCCGTGCCGAGCACATTGCTCTTCATAGCGCGAGCTCTGTAGGTGGCGCCCAATTCTATCTGAGTTGTGCCCAGGTCTCCATCTCGGGCGGATCTGGGACTGCTCAGCCCGAGCTCGTCTCGATTCCGGGAGTCTACAAAGCAACAGATCCTGGTATCTTGATTAATATCGTATGTTTATTGTTCTTTTTTTTTTTTTTTTCAAAGTATAAAACACTCTCCGATCCAGACGCCCCTATCTTTTCTAGATGAGGTATTATGTTTGTGTCGTACATTTGATTTGAAACTTCTTTTGATCAGGGCTTCAAACAGACAGCGACTGACTAGCAAACCTCTCAGTACTATCCCGTTTTGACTAACTACACTGCTCCTGGTCCGGCTGCTCTTCAATGTTAAACTGCTGTTAGGGAGTCAGGTGTCGCACTGGTCTCAGGGAACCTTGTTGCAGATGGCAGGGCAATGGCTGATCACAAGAGACAGCCCTCCTGGGTCGCATTTTCCCTTTCATACATTGTATTGAGCTGGCCAAGATGAATTTCGTCAATTTCAAGGTTCCTCTGCCTTGAGGTTGATAGTGATCTTGGTCAATACTAATTTCATTTGCACAAATAAACTTGAATAGTCATTCGTGAATCCATTCGCTGTGGGTTGACCTTACCTCTGAACCTATTGAGTACTTAAGTAGGATTGAGAATAGACAATATTAACAACATGTGGAAAAGGTCCTTGTTTTCATGGGAATGAGAATGGGCCAAGGCCAAGAAACCTGCCATGAGTGTTTCATGTAATTATTACCTGACATACGACAATTTCTGTCTAGGGTCACCATCATGCTGCAACTCCATGAAAATGTAATACGAAAATCTAGGAGCCCCTAAAGGCCTCATCGACTAGCTGTAGCCTCTGCAATCTGGCGCCGTATTGCTGTGCTGCTGATCTTGGACGAGAAGTCTTGCGTGGATGGAGGGGCGTCGGAGACCTCCCCAGCATCGAGGACGTCCACCTCGAACACGTCAAGATTCTTCCACCCGCGTTTGGTCCTCTCATCGTTGACCGCCTGTCCACCAGACCTCGTCTCTGCAGAGACCACTAGGGAGTCAAGATCCTCCTGCGTGATGGTTGGACCAAACGGGTCTTGTATTTTTACACACTGGATCGTGATCGTCCCATATCGAAATGCCGCCACAAAACCGCCGTCTTTTTCTTGGATCTTTGGAGCCGCTGCACTCGTCCAGCCTTCGGGAGATAACTCCAGTATGGAAGATAGGAACTGGATGACATTTTGAGCTCTATCATCCCAGGACTCCAGCACCTCAGCATCCTTCTTCTTCTTGAGCAGCTCATCACCTGTGATACCGATCACATAGGTACAGGTCTTGGCCGAGCCCTTCACAGGGACATCCAGCAAGTAGGCGCCAGCCGTTAAGAGCAGCTTGTGTCCAGGGTGCAGGTGGTCGAACGTGCCGCCCAGGCACACCGTCCTGTAAGTCTTGGTCTCCGGAGGAGAAGGAGGAGGCGCTGGGTCTTCTGCGGACTGTACCTTGAGAGCGATTCCACCTTTGACGGTGATGAGTTGTTCCTGCAGCAGCTTCTGCTGTCCCTCGGCCAGTTTCAGGTAAAGCGAGTGAAGTTCATGGTTGGCTTCGCTATCGGCGCTAAATATATATCTCCATGGGTGATATGCAGACGCGAAGGTGGCTAGATCGAGGATGGGCGTGTTGCTGGGCTCGATGGCAGCGCGGTAGCCTTGCCCGTATCGCCGTCCTTTCTCATGGTCGATGAGCACCACCCTCGCGTCGACAGATCCTGGACCAGCGTTCATATACGACGGTATGCTCAGCTCGGCGCACACGACTGCAATGATGGTGTATAGGCCAGCGAGTATATGTTGCGTCTCTAGCCAGGACGGCGTCTTGTGTCGTAGACCTGAACCTCTCAGCACGGGGTATGCTACCGCAACGACGAGGATCTGTGATGTGGGTGCATCCTTTAATTTGGTGAGGGCAGCCGTGAGTGCTGGCTTGTAAGCCGCGCTCAGGGAAGGCCGGCTTGCTGGTTCTGGAGGGGCGGCGAGGAGCAGAAGTGAGGGAAGATCGTCTCGGGTCATGTTGCGCACTGGATCCGTGGCTGTGTCGTCGGTTTGAGGGTAGGTTTAGATAGATGTATTGTGCAAATGAGATGTGAGGGTTGTTGAGCCGAGGCAGATGACTTGAAGGAGGGGCAAGAAATAAATCGTATGAGAGGCGGGGCTCTCGTCTCGAAGGAACACTGCAGACAAGTGCTTCCTCCTCCTCTTGACTTCAAAATAACCTTGCCCAGGATGGTGGGCAGTCGGGAATAAAATTCAATTCAATCAAATGAGTAGCGTAGAGAGAGAGAGAGGCTCAAACAAGAACTCGCCGCGGCAATAATAAATCGAAAGTTGCTGTCGTTGATAGAATGAAAAATTTTGAAGAACAGGGCAGACAAAAAAAAGTTGGCCTTGTGACGTGACCTTTTGGGATGAGGACTGATTCTCGGCTGAACCATCTGAGTGAGAACTTAGCAGTGAGTAATCTCGTTTACAGCATCTCAGTACAGTAACACAAAGAACGCCAGCCAAAACCTGATACGCTGTTCACTCGCGCGGCTCACTGGCGCCAGTTTTGGGCTGGCGGCCTGAGCACTGTGGGATAGCACAGCCCACGTCGAATTAATTAATGGTGCATGTCTTACGAACTCAAAAAGAAGTTCTGTCTCATGCAATACCCCTTCTCCTCACCTGCACCCCGTCCCTTTCCTGTTTTCCCGATAAAAACCTATCGATCCTGACTGGGGAAATCCATCCTCCTGGTTCCATTAGGACGAAAAGAGTCCAGAGGCAATGTCCTCCTTCCCAAGAACCGACCAGTACTCTCCTGGTCGCAAGAAGACAGCGCCACGCTCTAGGGGTAATAGCGCCGCCGGCCAGTGCTTAGGTGCCGCTGGGGTCTCCTCACCAGCGCCTACAGCACACATGCATCATCCACCTGAGGCAAGATCGGGAGTCGTAGCAGGGCCAGGAGCAGGAACAACAGCACCACTCCCACCAGGATCAGGCACAACAACACTGCCCAACCTGACTAGAGGCCCGCAGGGACCACCACCACATCCACTTTCGCCCGCCGCCCGCAGCTCTGGACTTGGAGTTGGGCATCCACCACGACACCCACCAGACTTCAACTCCTCACCAGCCACCTCGTCCACGGCAGACAATACTCGGCGTCTGCCACCAGTGTCTGGCACTGGCACTGGCACTGGCACTGGCACTGGCATCGGTCTCGGCTTTGGCATCAACTCTTCAGGCCAACGACCAACTTCCTCTGCTGCCGTGTCATCGGGGCTTCCTTATCATCAGCACCCAGACAACAACCGGGCGGGGCTCACTTCTTCCTCTTCCACCTCTCCCTCGTCTTCGCGCGCGCAAGTTCCTCAATTTTCACTCCCCTACCGCACAGCCACGAAGGCCTCCTCCTCCTCCTCCTCCTCCTCCTCCTCCCAGTTCTCCCCGACGCGTGCCTCCCGTCAGCAAGATCCTCGCGCCACAGCGCACCCTCGGGCTCTTGTGCCAGGACCAAGGCCACACGCAGGCGCAGGTACGACAAGCTTAGATACAGGTCCAGTCTCGGTTCTCGGCTCCAAGCCCATCTTCGATCTGCCCTCCATACCCACGTCCACCGACGATTTCGCCTCGATCCCCTACCTCAATCCTGAAACCAGCTCGACCTTACCCCCCTTCTCCTCCTCCTCTTCCTCCACGGTCAAGGAAACCATGAGCCAGCCACCGCAACAACAACAGCAGCAGCAGTACGCTGGCCCCCCTCAGCGGCGAACTGCCGGCTATGGCGACGAGCCGCCGCAGCAACACATGCCGGCCTCGAGCCAATACCAGCAGCATGGTCCTCTGTCGCCGCGCGACTACCCAATAGCCAGTGGCGGCCCTCACATCACGCTGGACCAGGCATCGGGCGGCGGGTCCTCGTCCTACCAGAATACCCCTGCGTCGTACACGAGCGGTTCTGCTGTTCCCAGTGTCCTTCAGCCTGGTGGTCCCCTATCGAGACCAGCAGCCGTAGGTGCAAACACCACACCTTCGTTGTTGCAGGGAACAGCATCTCAACAGCAAGACTACCAGAGCCCAAACAGACCATCTCTGAGCCTGTCGCATAGCTACTCTCGCTCCAGCCCGGCCGCAGGCTTCGATGGTTCCAACCCTGGCTTCTCCCCTTACACCCCGACTACACCGAGCGGTGCTGGTCCCAGCTCGGCGCAGTTCATGTCGCCGACCGAGCGAAGCTACAATGCGCCAGGCTCGCAGAGGAATATATCACACACGCCCCTGGGCCTGGCAGATATCAGACCCCGCGCGGACTCGAGCTTGTCAGATGGCATGCCCAGTGGCGTGGACTTCCCCACGCAGAACGCGCCCCCTGGGACCAGCAACTACATGGCGCCATGGACTTCCTACGCTTTTGACTGGTGCAAGTGGGCACCCCAGGGCAATGGTGCTGGCAAGGTCGCGATTGGGAGCTACTTGGAAGACGGCCACAATTTTGTAAGTCCTGGCGCCCCCCCCCCCCCCAAAAAAAAAACAGAAACAAAAGGGAGAACAAACGGGTCTCGATGCTTGGTACTGAACAAAGATCTGACATTGTGTTTTACAGATCCAAATTCTCGATACCCAAATTGTTCCTACCCCTTCCGATGTGTACAACAACCATGGCGGCTCGAAGTGGACCATGGATTTTACCAAGATCGCTGAGGCCACACACTCCTACCCCGTGACGCGACTGCTGTGGGAGCCGCCCTCGACCACTAAGCAGTCGACTGATCTGCTCGCCACGTCTGGCGACCACCTAAGGCTTTGGTCCCTACCTTCTGAGACATCGGCGACTCCCGGCAACTCCATAACAAGCCGCAACCGAGAAGTGGCCAGTACCAAGCTTACGCCACTGGCACTATTGTCCAACTCAAAAACACCCGATCATACGGCGCCCTTGACCTCGCTCGATTGGAACACAGTCTCCCCCAGCCTGATCATCACTTCCAGCATCGATACGACCTGTACGATCTGGGATATTCCTTCTCTGACGGCCAAGACTCAGCTCATCGCACACGATAAAGAAGTGTACGATGTGCGGTTCTGTGCGAATAGTGTTGACGTCTTTGTCAGTTGTGGCCAGGACGGCAGCGTCCGTATGTTCGACCTGAGAAGCTTGGAGCATAGTACTATCATATACGAACCAACGGGCAAGGAAGACAGAGGTAAGTCTCGCGATCCTGGGTGCGCACGTGTGGTGAGCCCGGCATGCAGAGCTAACACCCCCAACAAGTCGATCCAAACGGTGGGAAAATGAGCCCAACTTTGGCCCAGCAGACCATGTCCAACCCACCTCCATTGTTGCGGTTGGCTACATCCCCGCATGATACGCAACTTCTCGCCACCTTCGCGCAGGACTCGAACGTCATCCGGATCCTCGACACCAGGCAGCCGGGCCAGGCACTGCTCGAGCTGCGCGGTCATGGAGGCGCTGTCAACTGTGTAGAGTGGTCGCACACGCGGCGAGGTCAGCTTGCCTCGGGAGGTGATGACTGTCAGGTGTTGATCTGGGACCTCATGAACCAGCCACACTCCAACGGAAGTTCTCAAGGTGACAATGTCCGCAGCCCGGCCGCTAGCTGGCAGTGTGACTATGAAGTAGGCAATCTCGGGTGGGTGCCTCGACTACCGAATGACGAGGCCTCTGAGTGGCTGGGCGTGAGTGCTGGTCGTGGGATCTGGGGTGTCAGGATGTGATCTGATCTCGGGATGTCTCACGACGATTTGATATACTATCAAACCAAGGCTCAACATCGTTGGGGACCAAGTGGAATAGATCCACGACCATTGGCCTGATTTTGCCCAGGACATGTGTGAAGGGAGGAGGACAAGAAGAAACTACACAAAAGTCGGTATTTCTAAATGCGCATAGAGTCTGTGGCTGGCTGAGTGGCGACTCATACTCACCAGGATCGTGGAGACCCAACACGTCCAGATTTTTAGTGCGCTTCTTGTTTTGCATGGCGAGCCACGGCGTTTGATGCATCACGAGCGCACGATGACGAGAATAACATGAATACCTTTACAAGAAGGCTGGCCTGGGAGGGAGGGGAGACGGCGGGGTGAACAGTCATTTTCGAAGACCACTGCGATTTGAACTGCGGCGAGACGACAAATAGAAGGGCCGCTGCCTTGTTCGATGAAAAAATGTACGAGAGAAGATACCAATTAGACAATGCTGGCTTCCTGCCCCAATACATATCTCGCATTGACTCGATATTGTCACCTGGTTGATGCAACAATTCGCTCTTGTCTAGCACTGCGCAAGCACATGCCCGCCGTACAACCCTCAAAGAAGCCTCCCAGCTGCTGGGGCATTTGAGCACTGCCTTCTTCTGATTGGCTGCTTTCTGGTGTCCTTTGCCATCATAGACCCCTGAAAGCGTTAGTCATCAGACTAGCGCTGCAGGCACCCCTGCCACCTCTCAAAGGACCTCGCAGCAGCAGCAGCAGCAGCCGCTAACTTTGTAGGAAGCCCATCACTAACTTAGTTCACCTTCACCTCAGCACCAGCTTTCCTTTTCTTTTATCTTCCCACTCGCCTTCCACCCACCTTCCTTTTTGTTTCCTTATTCTTCTTTTCCCCTCTTTCTCCTCCCCCTCCTCCTCACATCTTTCAAACTGCCTAAGAAACTCAAGAAACCTACGCATCTCGTCGTTTCCCGCGGGTTTCGAACAAAGAACGTCTGCGGAACGTAGGCGAGATGTCTTCCCGTCACTACGACTCCGAGTCGGAGGACGACAACTTCAACCCTGCGCCTGAGGTTGCCTCCGACGACGAGCGCGAGCCCGAGCGCCATCGAGATGAAGACGAGCCCGAGTCTCCTGTTGAGTCTCGCAAAGGCGGACACCGCCGCAGCAGCGTCAGCCGTGATGATGACGATGCAGGCTCGACGAATGGTGGCCGCGACGACCGCGACGACCGCGAGGACGCCGAGGACGATGAAGACGGCGATGAAGCTCCTCCTTCCAAGGCCCGCGAGTACGACAACGATGACAACGGAGAAGACGAGGATGAAGATGAGGATGAGGACGACGAGGATGATATGCCGGTACGTATATCAAATAATTTCGTCCCCCCCCCCCCCCCCCCCCCCCCCCCCCCCCCCCCCCACCCCCACACCCCCCCCACCCCCCCCAGGCGAAAGAAAAAAGCGGAGGGATCGCTGGACCACACCCCCGCCGAGAGG
>JACWRQ010000525.1:0-24777 GCA_014849955.1 Cryphonectria carpinicola | reverse complement strand
AAAAAAAAAAAAAAAAAAAAAAAAAAAAAAAAAAAAAAAAAAAAAAAAAAAAAAAAAAAAAAGGAGGGGGGTGGGGGAGGATAAAAATTTCAGTGAGTATTTAATGCATGGTTTTGAAATAAGGTTATACTGCAGAGGGAAGAGAATAACCAACGAGTCTCACACGTGCGCATGCGAGATTGAGTTATGTGAAACATTATCACGTTCCATGAAATATCATTCTGAATTGGCTGGTAATTATCAAGTATTAGGGTTTCAGCTATCTAGATTAGGTTTTTGGGCCTTCTTTCTCTCTGTTATGAAACATGACAGGAGAGGCGAGCCGATATGAACATGTTGTGTGAATAGCATCCGGTAGCGAGGGGTAGGCTACCATGGTTTACGGATGCAGCCTGATGAGACCTACGAGAAAAGAGAAGAAGAAGAAAAAGGTAAACAATGTCAGGGAAATATCATCAGATTCGAGTGGAGCGCCAAGGAATGACAAGAGGGTAGTGGCCACCGCTAAATTATCAGTGTAGGACGATTTCCAACGAGACCCATCTCGGTTTAATTTCGGACATGTGCTGCCATATCCGCACGCAATCAAGCGCGCAAACGAGGCTTCGTTGACAGGACCTTGAAGTGAGCAGACGGCATTTTTCTTGCTTCCTTTCCATCTTTCTCTGTCAGCCTTTTTTTTTTTTCCACTTAAAGAAAAACACACACACGAAGTAACTGCACTAGGCTTTTTTCTGTCTAGGACCCTCCCCCCCTTCCAAGGCGGAAAGGACAACCAAAATGAGGATAAACCGCGCCGAGAAAGTTTTAAATAGTGCGACGTTGCATAAGGCTTTCCGTATGCAGCACTGTCTGCCCGAATATGTACATAAGCAAACATGTCCGAGCTCAGGGAGGGAGGGGGGAGGGGGGAGGGGCAGTCAAAATCGAGGCCTCCCAGCCGTTGACTCTCGTTCACACGTGGCAAAAATATGGGTTGGTTAGGGATTTCTGGACCATCACACACCTTTGCAAACCTAAATTGAGAGCATCCCTGGCACTCCTGGTAGACCTCTCATCACCCACTGCCCAGATATCTTCTTGAGTTCTATGATGAGTAATATAATATACGACACTCCAACGCAGTACGAAGCTGTATGTGACCCACATAGCTAGCACTACCTACTACAAGGCATAAAATGCAACGAAGCGGTTGGAGATGAGGGAAGGCAGGGGGGAAAAGAAGAAGGAAAAAGAAGGGAGAAAAAAAAAAGGCCACTCCCATGAGTCTCACGTCAGAATCCGGACTCCTTCCTGCGGTCATAAAGACAACAGAAAAGAACTCTAGCAAGAACAGTAAGCTCCACCGCCATTAACTGAGCCTGAAGCTGAGGGTGCTCTGCGTGGCCCCCTTTCTCTTTCCCCCCTCTCGGCGGTGTAGTGTCTTGTCTCTCGAGGAGCAGTTGACATCTCGGAGACTCTTCTAGAGAGAGAGTGTGTGTGTGAGAGAGAGAATAAGACAGAGAGGACCCATTCCCCTTTCCCAGCACTATACTCTGCTCTTAAAACACAACAACAGCAACAACAACAACAACAAAAAAGAAACCGGAGAGCCGAGACGCAACCCAGACACGCCACAAACTTGCACCCAGCCCGGCGGACCGGTAACGGCTCCAAACCTAACGCCAATCTCCCCACGTGTCAAACCAGCGCCGCTGTGGACCCCCGGGGAACCACACCAGCCTGATCCGGGGGAACGGCCCGCCCCTGTTCGCAAAGACCCCGTTGTGCCCGTACGGATCCTCTCCTGCTCTCTGCTAGCCGAGATTGGCCCCTTTGAGATTGTCGGCCGAGTCGTCCATTGGCCACTTGCTCTGCTGGAGCAGGAGGGGGTGGGAGGGGGGTTAGTAGGTAGTAAGGTGAGCAACCGAGGGCACCCAGTCACCAATCCTTGGGTGGGCTCCACCGCGAGGATCAGGGGTAACTTCCGCTCTGTGTGTGATGGTGCAAGGAGAAAAGAAAGAAAAGAGGAGAGGGGAGCCTGGGAGCCATACACTCGAGAAATCCTCCGTAGGTTCTCGACCACTTTCTCGCGCAAACCCGTCTTTGGCATTTTTTCTTATTCGTTCTATATTTTTAATCTTGATCCTCTTATACCTGCTTTTCTCTTTATTTTATTTTTTGATCCTTGTCTTTGTCATAATCAACCTACCGCTCTCTGCTTCGCTCGACCGCTTCGCTCATCAACAAACCACACAATCCCCCCCTAGATGCCTGTCGCTCGTGATCAACGCCAGATACCATCCGAACGTCGATACCGGTAAAATAGAATAAAAAAAGCCAAGAGCGGAACTTCCCTCTTTTTCCCCCGACCGTCGAGGAGAAGAGAAATAGAGAAGGAAGTAACAAACAGAGATACCTAGAGTCGTTGTCAGCTCAAGATGGCGCTATCACCAGGGGCGGGCAAGATCACCGACAAGATCGCGATGCTGGGCGAAGGCGGTGTAGGCAAGACATCGCTGACAGTGAACGTACGTCTTTTGTCCCTCTTCTTCCTCTCTCTCCCCCCTCTCTGTCTGTCTCTGTCTCTCTGTCTCTCGGGACCCCTTGACAATAAGAGAAGGAGAGAAAGAAAAAAGAAAGAAAAAAGAGTGACGCTGACTAGGCCTTTTCTTTCTTCGCGCACAGCTCACAAAGCACGTCTTCTCCGAGACGTACGACCCGACGCTGGAGGACAGCTACAGGCGCCAGTGTGTCATCGACGGAATTCCCAGCCACCTGGAGATCCTCGACACGGCCGGGCAGGAGGAGTACGGCGCCCTGCGGGAGCAGTGGATACGTCAGAACGAGCTCTTCGTCATCGTGTACGACGTGACGAGGCGGTCGAGCTTCGAGGCGGCCGAGAGGCTCTTCGAGGAGGTGATCCAGACCAAGCGCAAGCTCGACGAGACCAGGCGGCACCCTGCGGACCGGCACCCAGACGACCTCCCCTTCGCGCCGAGCCTCGTCGTCCTGGTCGGCAACAAGTGTGACCTAGACACGCGGAGAGAGGTCGGCACCCTCGAGGGCTCGAACCTGGCCAAGAAGCTGGGCTGTGGCTTCGTCGAGACGAGCGCCAAGCTGGGCACCAACGTCGAGGAGGCTTTCTTCTCCGTCGTCCGCGCAGACCGGCGGCGCAAGCGCGAGGTGACCGAGGAGGAGCAGCGGCAGCGCAACGAAGAGCTGGCCGGGATGGGCATCAAGACGCCAAAACCGGGCAAGATGAAGTTTCTGAAGAAGTTTAATAGCTTCCTGCACCGGGATTAAGGGAGAGAAGAAGGAGGAGGAGATGGGCCACAGAACATATTGGAACTACCATGAGACCTACGACTGCGGACTTGGGAGTGTGAGGGAGAGACTTCGCGAGGGATGAAGAGAGACAGTTCGGGTAAATCCACTGACGAGGCCTCAAGGTTGTCAGGCATCAAAGGTGGTAAAGTTCAAGCAGAGCAGTTTAGTTCAATTACAGGAGGACAACACCAACAACAACAACAACAACAACAACAACAACAACAACACAATGGACACAGGCACACAACAAACAGGCCGGTAATCATAGCAGGAAAACGGGTCCACAAGACAAGAAAGAAGAAAGAAAGAAAGAAAAAAAAATTCAGAAAAAAACAAGGAAGGACGACAAAAGGCATCCGGGATGTGTGAACCGAGCCGGCGTGACGGAATGGGCTGGATCGAATATTTTCTCCATGTTCTCGATGGTAGAGTCAATGCCTAAAGACTCTAGCTTAATTCTTGTACATATCATACTTTAATCCAAGAATGAGCACTATGTATTGATGACCTGCGTCCTCATGGCATGACCTGAAGGTAGTAGATTAGACCGCTTACCACTGCAGGCATCACTTTCTCCCTCAACGGCACCGTGCAGAGAGGGCAGAGAATTACATAGGTGATACAGTAAGAAGAGGCCATACAGTACACCAGCCAAAGGCGAAGACGGTCCGTCCAGCCGTATGTCTTTCGTGACGTAGAATGTGGCGCATGACCTCGGAAAAGGAGGACTTTCACTGGACTGGCTGCCCGGCTAAAATCCTCACAGTCAGGCTCAATATAGATTAACTGGAAGGAGACCTCCGAGCGGAGGACAGTAATTAGAAGCTCAACCTGTTCTCGTCATGATCGACCTCTTCTCATCACAGACTCCCCACACGAGATCCCTCACACGAAGAAGAACAAAGAGAAGGGAAAAAATGGGTTCAGCACGAGACGACATGTCAGCCCGCAAGAACATCGTCATCACCGGTGCGGCGCGAGGTATCGGTAGGGTGACTGCGCGCCACTTAGCCTCACTGGACCACAACATCTTCCTCATCGACATCAACGAGCCGGAGCTAGTCTACACGGCGACAGAGCACATTCCCAAGATTCTAGCCGAGCAGCAACAGCAACAACAACAAGAACATAAGCCACCAGGGGGTCTTGTGGGTTATATGGCCTGTGACCTGCGAGACCCAGCCGCCATAAAGTCGACGATCCAGCACGCAGCAGCCTTCTTCCCGGGTGGGGAGATCGACGTGCTCATCAACAACGCCGGCATCGCGAGGGCCCATTTTCAGGAGAAGCGCACCATGGAAGACCCAGCGGTGCTCAATGACTGGATGGCGTACCTGGCCACCAACCTCACCGCCCCCTTTCTCGTCAGCCAGGCCTGCATCCCCTTCATGAAGACCAGAGATTGCGAGCAGCCTTCTCAGGCAGACGAGGCTGTGATACGGCCCGAGGCTGCGCAGGCCGCTGTGGGGTTTATCCCGGAGAGCATCCGGCGTGGCTTTGCCCGGCCTGAGCGCCAAAGCAGGTGTATCATCAATATCTCGTCGTTTCGCGCAAAGCAGTCAGAACCTAACTGCGAGGGCTACGCCGCCTCCAAGGCCGGCATCCTCGGCCTTACACAGGCCATGTCTATCTCGGGCGCGCAGTGGGGGATCAGGTGCAACACGATCCTGCCTGGCTTCACCTTTGTGGACCACGAGTGCAGGGAGGCAGATGAAGCACCCGAGAAGATGTGGTGGACCAAAGGGATTGATGGGATTCGACATCGGCATCACCCAGTAGGGCGCATTGGGTACGGCGAGGATGTGGCAGACGCCATCGTCTGGCTGATCTCGGCTGGGTTTGTGACAGGACAGGAGATTATCATCGACGGAGGTGTCAACAAGGTCAAGCACGCGTCTGCATAGTTGTGTTATCAGTACATGATTGACACTGTTCAGGTTTTGAGCAGCAGTCAAGTCGTAATAGTGAATCAAAGCAAGGAACATGAGTAGTACTTGACTTGAAACAGACGTTATCGAACACGAAGAGAGACGTAGTAATTTATTTTGAGGTGCACAGTCGAGCAATCAGATATTTTCCAGAGATAACGCAACGTTTTAATGAACTGACTCAATCTCAAAACTATGGAAACAATACCAGAGTCCAACCATGTGTGAAGATCCTATCAAAAGTAAGTCCACGCTGCAAAGGCCTCCCGCCCCCCTCCCCCAGAAAAAAACTGTTCCATTCCTATCAATGCCGAATTTCTTTCATGCTTGTCATGTAGCAACAGAATCATCTCTCACCCAGCATGACCAAGCTGTTGAAGTTTCTTTTTCCTTTTCCTTTCGACCGCCCTACTTAGATGTAGAACATCCTAGCCTTCAACTTATCGTGCGTCTCCATCTGCCTCTGCAGCTGTCCCATGTCTTCGTCCGTAAGCTCGCTGGACTCAGTGATCCTCCGGGAGAAGATGCCACCAAACGCCTCGGATGCCTCGAAAGCGCGCAGGTAGCACCCAGCCCGCTCACACAGGATGTCGGCGTAGTAGGCAGGCGTGCAGATGCCGACAGCGCGAGTAGCCCGGCCAAACGTGTAGCAGAGGCTCTGGGAGACCTCCTGCAGGACGTCGGCTGCGCTGGGTTTACTATTCGCGGGCTTGTACCAGCGAAAGATCTCATCATGCACCACGGTATAAAGACCTGGCCGCGCGTGGCCCTTGATGGCGCTATGTGCCTGCAGGTAAAAGTTCCAGGACGTGATCTCCATGATACCGCTATCCACTACCAGTCCAGCTTCACAGTTGGACGTCTTGTCGCGTGGACCATCGTCGGTGGGAGCGAAACGCGTGTGGTGGCGCTTGGCGACGATGACGATGGTGATCCGAGGGAGGCCCCTCGTCCGGCTGGCCGGCGGGTAGACAGCCTGGCAGGCTGCCCGGAGGAGTGGCAGCTCGTGCTTACGGACCTCCTGGTGTTGTCCCTCAGAGACGCCGTCACGGTAGACGAGAATATTCTCTGGATAAGTTCCATTGTTGGCTTGCTTCCACTTGTTGAGACAGGCGATGAGCATTGGCTCGAGGTTCGAAACCATCTCTTGCCGCTTCTGCTGCACCTGGAGCACTCCAGGCCACTGGGAAACGTGCCCATCGACAGTGGCTACCATGCCGGCCACACTGGGCATTCCACCCCTGGTCTGGTCTGTCGAGGGATGAATCACATCGATGCCGACTAACATCGTCTTGCCCTCGGGGATGAAGTGCAGGCCAGAAACGATGCGCTGAGTTCCCAAGGCACGAAATAATTAGTATAAAAGTAACTCTTTATAATAATCTAACAACAACACGGATCGCACGATGAGAAGTATCCATGTCATATGGTCATCGTAAAAGTAACATGATTACAACTCACCTGGTTCGTCCCTCCAAGCTTTAGGTTGACCTTCAAGGCCTCGTTTCCAAGATACTGACTCTGGTATTTGGGGTCGCGTTCCTTCAGAGTCTTATCGATGGAAACAGCCGTCATGATTCCCAGCTTGACATCCGACAAGTACTTGATCCGATCATAGAGCAACTTGGAACCAGCAGGGACGATGACCCACACGAGGTCTATGCCCTTGAGGGCTGCCAAGGAGGTCTCGAGCGCAGGGTCATTTTGATTCTGCAGAATGCACCCGCGTGTTACGCCTTGGCCGTCGTTGGACTTCTTTAGTCGAATCCCATAGGAGAGCATGGCTTCTTGAAATTCCATCACGATCGGTCGAAATGCGGGAGCGCCCTCATAGGCGGGAGTCTGACCCGTGATGCTCACGTACAGGCAGATCCACGATTTGGTCGTGTTGCTGGGACTGCTGAGCTTCTGGCCCATGAGGTTCCATGCTGCTCTGGAAACATTGAGCGTTTTGTCCCCGTACACAAGGCGAGGTTTGTTGAGAGTACGACCTTTAACACACGACAAGGCGTTGATGTCGGTGCTCATGAACTCTTGGTTCTTTTTCTGTGATTCGAGACACGTCCGTGGTCAGAGATTTCTCATCCCACAACAACTCAGAAAATGAGATAATACTACTCACCAGGACAGAATCGGGGTCCTTCGACAAGCCGACAGCCTTGAGACCATACTCCGTGAGCAGTCGGAAGTTCTCAATGGGGATGTTGCAGGTGAACTGGATCATATTGCGTGTCTGTTTTGGGCTTAGATTCGCAAATTTAACCGGCTGACCAGCTGGAACGCCGCAGACCTCTGGTGGCAAGTAGACCGGATGTTCGTGGGAGCCAATATTAACCACGGGCAAATCTGGCTGCTTGAGTCGAATGCCATATTGCTCTTTTAACATCTAGATATCAGAAACACTGTACAGCCTACAAGATGCGGCATGGAGGGAAGCGGGATAATAGGTATGAGATGGATTTTGCAATTGAAAGATGAGAAGGGAACCTGTGTGAAATCACTTACTTTCAAAGTATTGGTAGACAGTGAGCCAGCCGTTGTTGGTGGAGAACTTGACATTTTTTGCTCCGGCACCAAAGGAGTCGACCTGAGGCGGTGGCGTCTTCGGCTTATCGCCCGTCTTGGGCGTGCCGTCCTGGGGCGAAGCAAGACCAAATATCTTTCTCATGGGAAAGACGTCTTGCCCTTGCTTGTCACGCTTCTTCAGAAACGTCTTATGGATACGCAAGCCTTTGAGCAGTTTCTCAAGGTGGTGTTTGTCTGTGGCACTAAAAGCCGAGATCAAGGACGCCAGATTACCACCGGGAGCTTCGTAGAACGCGCTATACGCCACACTGACATTGACAAGAGGGCATTTAACGGCAGGTCTGACGCTTGCAAAGAATCCCTGGTAAGCGGCCATGCCTTCTCCCAGAGCCTGAGTCTTGCTCGCGGGGCCAGACAGGGGGAACACCTTGTTTCCCATTGTGAGCAGGCGGTTGTTACGCCTGAAGTAATGGAGAAACAAGGTCTGTAGGGAGTTTATCATGGCGTCTTTGTGCTCGTACGGCACTGTAGAAGGCTGCGCGAGGTGGGCCAAGAAATCCGTAACCGAGAGGACGTGGCTTAGGTGGACGTCCACATGGTAGATCATCGCACCTGACTTGGCTTCGTCTTCGTCTTCTGCAAAATATTTGACATTGTATTTTTCGTTGTTTTCTTGCTTCTTCCTCACAATGACTGCCTTGAAGTCTGTGGCTGCTCCATCAAGATTATGCTGCTGAAAGAGGAGCTTGATCACGCGTTCAGCCTTACGACCCACAGCCTTGGGTTCTATGTCGATCTTGTACTTGTATAAGACCGCCCCAGGAGTCAGGTCCAAGGCCACATGGTTTGTTCGTACAAGCAATTGGTTCCCCTCAGAGCCATAGGATGGTCGAGGAGGCAATGAGTCGCCAGTAATGCTCAGCTGGCTGAGGCTTAGCTCGGCTGCAGGTGAGCTGCTGGCAGCGCCGGTATGTTGGGAGGAAGAGGGGCCAGGGTTTCCACTGGGGCTGTGTTGATATGTCAGATGGTTTGTGCTCTAACAAGTGTTGGGCATAAAGATAAACACAGGAGGACATACAGTGAGCTACTTGATTGTTGAGGGCGTCCCCTTGAGCCGCGGCCAGATGACTTACCGCGTTTGGGCATGATGTCTGTTGGTTGATGAGGTTACCTGCTAGAGAAGAGAAGATAAATCAGCATACAAGTGGCGACAAGAATTGAGGGTAATGGAGAGGACGCACTGTGTATGCTCTTGGTGGTGAGTTTGCTGGGGGAAAAGAAGAAAGATGGAGAGAGAGTCCTTGAAACAAGCTGTATAAATAGTAAAGCCAGGCGGAGAATCTGTGAGTTTGGGTGACTTGATGATATGGATAACTTGAGGAATGCAGTGACGGGAGAGTAAGGGGAGAAGGAAGAGAAAATGAAGCATCAGTGATGGTGACAGAATGTATAATGACTGAATCCTGAAGCTCTCCAGGCAAGGAGAGAGCATCTTCTGTTGCTTTAGGTAATAATACAGTCCTTGCAGTTGGCAGACATCTAGACTCGAATTTTTTTTGAAAGGTTCCTAGAGCCTTGGGCTGAAGGAGAACATCAAATGTATGACCTATGGGTCAACCACAACATAAATCAAAGAGGACAACAGAGGCGCATTTCACATATTCCTAACTTTAGTTAGAACTTCATAGAGCAACGTGAGGGGCCAACTGCTCTCGATATCTTATTTGACGGTATCATCTTATTAAACGATCAGAGCCCACTTCCAAGAACAGCTGCAGGTTGACTCACTAAAGAGGCAAGTTACCATTGAACCAAGATATGCTTTGTTCATTCTGGATACTCTACTTTTTTTGTGATAGCCACATTCTCCTCGGTTCGCAATACTATCAGCACAGAAGCATAGCAGCCTCTTTTGTTTGCAACACAGCTCGACATGTCTGTCTGATCCAACAAATCAACAAACAATCTCCCAGCGAACAGTACTTACTGTCAAGGTACAGTGGAAGGTAAGGACTGAATCCTCTTTCTCTCCTACATCAATGATCTGACCCTGCCCATGCTCAGATCTGGCCCCGGTGGTGGTGAGAACGACGAGCAGCCAATATCTGAGTGCGCCCTTTCACAAACCTGGAGAGGTCTCCCACCGGCAGCGAGATGGGGAAATCCACAGACTCGAGAATGATTGCCAGGAAGATCCACCAGCCAAACATGCATGCCACAAAGGCAAAGGCACCAGCAGCCTGGGTCGAGCCGGGGTGCTTGTCAGCAAAGTGATTATTTTGTTTCTTCCTTTCTTTTCTTTCTCCTCCTCCCCTTCCCAAGAAAGAAACTTTTTGTACGGGGTGATCATATTGGAAGGCTTACAATGATGAATTTTCCTGCTGTGGCTGCATTACCCGTGTAGTCCTCAGCAAGGTACCAATAGGCAGCCGTCAACATGGTAAACGTCAGGACCAGCGTGAAGAAGATGAAGACGAAGCAGACATTTGTGCGGACAGAGCCGAGGAGGAAGCAGAAGCACACGACGGCCATGAAGATTTGGAAGAAGCCTGGTCAAGAGACAATTATTTCTGTCAGATGTTGTTCTCTAGTAGTTCATACAACGCGGTGAGGTTCGCTTGTTGTTTGTGGGAGGCGGTGGGGGAAGGTTCATAACTGGAAGGTGACTGACCAAACGCGGCATTAAACCCTTCCGTCTCAAGTCCTGTTGCTGCAGGTTGTCCGGTGGCGGCATAAGAAGAATACGCCGCGAAGCCCGGGTTGAGAGTCCCCGCAAAGGTGAGCCAAAAGGCGCCGAAGGTGACGAAGACGATGCAAGGGAAGCTGTTGCCAAGCACCCATTCAAGGATCCCGGCGAGGATCATGAGGACGCCGCCGAAGAAGAAATAGTCGGGACTATATATACTCTTGTCAGCCTTTTTTCTTTCTTCTCTCTCTGCTTTTGTAGTTCCTCTAAAACAACAGCGCCAGCAACAGAGCTCGCTTACATTCCTACGGCACCAGTGCTACTTGCGCCTCGCCATCCCATGAGTGAGCAGGATAGGGGGCTGAGGCAGAGGAGGAACCCGACGAGACCACTATGGAAAACACATACAACTCGTTAGTCGAAGTAACTCCCTTCCAAGAACGTTCTTGATGGTGGAGGATGATGATGACAGTGCGAGGGCTTGTAGGTGTTTTACATTGGCGTTGGGTTTCCAAAGGTCCTCCTCAACTGCCCGTTGACTTCATTCTTGGGCGACAGGTACAGCTTCTCGAAGAGCTCCGCCGAGATGGAGACGGCACCAGTCGTCCTGGCCCTGTTCAGGGCATATTCGATATCATCAGCATGATCGTAGCTACCGTCCTCGGCAATCTCGACCTTGGAGGGCCTTCGGCCGTTCTGGGGCATGGTGGCTGCCATTGGAATTGAGATGTTATTATGAGATGGAATGGGTCGAGTAATAATAAGAACAAGATGTATAATATCCTGAAGAGAACCTTTCCCAATGATGAGTACGGTCAAGATCAAAAGAGAGTATCGAGGATCACATTGGCACACCACCAAGGGTGGGATAGGCCCACCTTAATGAGTTTTTCTGGATTGCGGTGCATCGCTTCTCTCTCTCCTTTCCCCCTATCTCTCTCTCTCTCTCTCTCTTCCTTCGGGGAAGTCATCTATCCCTTCGTCGGCACTGCCTAACACACTAGATGGAGATCTATCACGTATCCGGTCTGCAAAAGAACCACCAGGTGTCTCCCTCCCCCCTTTCCTAGTCGAAAGCCTCAGCTGGGGGTGGAGGGAAAGGGGGGGGGGGAGAAGCTGTGCACCAAAGTCCCCACGGAGGAGGATGCCGATTGGTCTTCATATTTGGCTTGTCTGGCACGTAGTCGACCTCCCCGAGAGGCCCGAGAGGGGGTGGAGAGGAGAGTGGTGAGAGAAGCGGTTCCGAGAAGGAAAAAAAAAAAGCCCTGGCAGGGTGCGCCTAGCTTCTTGCAGGCTGGTCTGGCTGGGGCTTCTGGCACGTTGGCCATCCTAGAACCCGTTAAGGCGAGGCTTGGAGCTGGGAACTCTGTGCACCCCGAGGCCAGGCGTGCCAGGGCAGGATCAAAGGAGAAGCTGAGACAAAGTACCGAACAGGCAGGCCTCTTGGCTTTGCGGCACTGTACTTTATGGACTTTTGGGGAGGCAATTGGGGGGGACCTAAGGCCGTAAAGTTGGGATGCGGATCACTGCAGGGGCATCGAGATACGTTTTGGAGGAAATGGATGCCCTCCATCGTTGGGGGTCAGCAGATATCTTTTTCTTCTTCTTTCATTGTTCAACAATATCAGAAGGAAAGCTAATCGTAATATTTAGCTGATAGACCTCCTCTAACGGAACACGGATGGGTCCAGACCACGCCAGAAGAGACAGAAGCGCAAGGAACAGTCGAACACTCCATTAAAAAAAACAATTCTAAAAAATACCAGGGACAAGCTTTCTGTCCCAACATACCTTGGGGAGGAACAGACTCCAAACAGCCTTACGTACGCCTGAATGATGATGGTCTACTGTATCCATCCCCGTCCCCATTTCCCATCCCCCATCCGCGGATCCGCATGCACTTTTTAGCTCCAGAGCCACTCCCATCTGTCCTCCACCTCTCAATGACCCGTCAGCAGAATCTGGGGTAACAAGGTTGAGTTCAAAAGCTACTACTCCACAGTTTTTGAATTGAAAATCTGGGGGGTTGGTTGAGCGGCGTGGCTCTCAGTGCTTATGCAGGGGACAGGATTAGTTCCGGGGATACGGCTGCTGGGGCACACAGCAGTACCGGTCGTGCGGATGAGGGTCAAGTAAAGCTCGTATGATTTGACAGACGCGTATGTATGGGCTGATGGTATACACACAGTGTCTGGGAGGAGGAATGCGAGGAAAAGAAGTGGAGAGTCTGGATTGGAAGTACTTACATGCTAGTAGTTCATACAGATAGCAAGAGGAGGAAGAAACGAGGAGGAAAAGAGAACAATATGCAATAGTACAATCACAAAGAAAGCCGAGTGCCGCCATAGCGTCCCCGGTCGACCTGGAAGTTCGGCGAAGGTTTCACACACTCTTGATGCCAGAATGCCTCGCCCGACTCTCTGGAATTGGGATTTAATAACGATGGACCAGTACACCCTCGCAAGGGAGAATGAAACATAGCAATGGCACCATATCGTCGAGGAGACACGTATTTGTATGAAAGTTTCTTCATTAACCTTTTCTTCAAAAACCCTAATTTCCAAAAACTCGGCAGCCTCGGGTATTATGATAAATAAAATCATAAAAGACACCACAAGTAATAATTACGCCAAACTCCCCCCCAAAAAACCTTACTGATTGATATTCACTCCCTCCAAGGAGTAAGAACCACCCCCCCCCCCCGATTAAGTAATTATTCATAGAGCAACATTCACCTGGATCAATCCAGGCGCCGCAAGGGTCGCATCCGGAATATCATCCGGGTCAGTGAAGTTCCCGCTCGTGGTCAGCGCCGCAAGGCTCAGCCCATCCATAACATTCTCCGAGTAGGGGAATGCCGCCTGGAAAGTAATAACATTGCCATCCCAGCTGCAGGTGGTGATGGGTTTGCTGACGGGCACGTTCAGGCCCGTGAGGTAGGTCACATACAGGCCCTTGCCGTCGCCCCCCTGGTACTGGTCCCAGCCAGCCGGCGCGTCGGTCAGGTCGGCGCTGAACTCGAGCGTCTGGTCCTCCGCGGCGACATTAGCGCCCCCGTCACCGCTGAGCACGGAGAGGGCAGGGAAGATGGGGAGGGGGATCTCCTGGGCCGGGTCGAAGGGGCACTCGTCGACAAACCCTTGTAGAACAGAGAAGGCGAAAGCCGCGACCGAGGTCGTGAGGAAGGGCTTCTCGCTGGGTTTCAGGCCCAGCAGCGCGCGGTACCACCCATTCTGCTCGCCCTCCTGGCCGATGACAGAGGCGATGGTGCGGACGGGACCTGCGTCGCCGTTGGTCGCCAGGAGCTGGCTGGCGTCCTGCAGCGTGCCGAGGACGACAGCCGTGAAGGTCTCGGCGAGGGCGATGGCGGACTTGATGTCGGTCGTGGGGAACTTGTACGTGCAGGGGGGAGGGGCGAAGGCGCCGAAGTGGTCCAGGACGGTGAGGGCGCTGATGGAGTGAAGTTCCTCTTGCTGTTGTGGGTTGTCAGTTTGAATTTTTTTAAAAAAAAATCATCATCATCAAGGGAAGAGGGAGAAGAGGAACAAAAATGACTTACAGCCTTGACCGTCTTCAGCACGTCAAGCACCTGCTGCTTCTCCTCACCCCCCAGGTTGAAACCCGGAGCATCGGCGGTGATGTTGTCGATCAAGGACGAGAAGAAGCCGACCTCGAAGTTCTCGTTGAAGGCGATCAGCTGGAAGGCCGTGAGGCTGCTCGCCGCCAGCTTGGGCGGAGGGGGAGCGTTGGAGATCTGTCCGCCGGCGATACTGTCGATCGCAGCCAGCTGCTCGGCGCTGGGGCTGGGGAACCCATCATCAGTGGGATCACTGTAGCCTCGCTTGTTGTTGACCGGGGCAGCGGAGATGAGGCCGAAGATGGCTGCTGTGGCGGCCAGGATCTGTGGGATGTTGTACATCTTAGGGAGAGAGAAGATGATGATCTTCTACTGGTTGGTATTAGGGATTATAGTCTGGCTTGTCTTAAGACTTGAGAGAGAGAGAGAGTGTGTGTGTGTGTGAGGATATGAGACGATGAAGAGGAAGAAGAGGGGAGAGAGATCGGATGATGATCCAAGAAACAAAAAGAAGTACGCTCTCTGGAAGGAAAAGGGAAAGAAACAACCCGATATATGTACTACGATGTAGGTCTCATTCAGCCCCAACAGCACCAACCATCCATCAAGAGAAACACACAATTACAGTTAGTTGCTCCCAGCAACGACTGGAATGTAGTGCAACCGGGGGGCAATCGTTGGACAACCGTGTACGTTCAGTACAACGCACCAAGCTGTACTGCCACGAACGGGTATTATGACAGCATGACTGTCCAGCTGGTTGGGCGAGCCTGGTTCGGAACCCCAATCTTCCGTCCTTCCACTGTCAACTGGCTGCGTCCATCTGGTAGTGAGAAGAAGCCCCCTCCATCATGATCATCGTCATAATCATCATCATAGAAAAACTGGCGTTCCAAATTAGCGAAAGGGGCGGTGTGCTAATCACTACCACCATCAGGTTGTTGTCCCTGAACTCTGAGTTGGTGTGAGTGACAGTAGTAATTAGAGCATAAACCCCAAAAGGCCCACTGTAGCTGTCATATGTCCTAAAATTGGTATGTGAACTTGCTGGCATTGAGGGGCGGCCGCAGTGCAAGCTTTCGAGCGAGGGGGTGGGCGGTGGGTGGGTGGTGGTTGGCTCAGGCGAGCTGCAGGATGCGCCCAACGCGGCTGGGAAGATGCCGCCAGCTGCGGTCACTGGTTAGGGCTGATGCACATGGTCTAGCCTGAAAAGAAAATAAACACAGCTAAGCATGTAATACCAACAAAGATCGGGTGTATGCAAGTGCCGGATGCAACGGGTGAGCTGAAAGCCGTCCTCTAGTGTGGCTGTGGGCGGAAAGATTGTCATCCGGGGTCTCTTTTTTTTCTTTCGCGCGCTCTCTCTCTCTCTCTCTCTTGTGAGTTCCAACAATACACAAGACTCTGTACATTAGTACGAGACGAAGAATAAAACAAGCCTTCTGCTGATGCTGTGAGAGAGAAAAGAGAGATCCATAATTTAAGCTTAGGATCCCAACGGTGGTAACGTGGCTGATGTTTATTCCAGTGCCGGTTGGGAAACATCCGATCCAAAACACCTTGCAAATCCATCCGCTCTTGTTTGTGTGTAGATCCAGATCTACATCCGGGGAAAATGTTTTAGGCACAAGCATTCTTTGATTGATGCCACATTCAGCTCGTCTCCCCTGTGAATTCCCGTGTCATGTGTCATCCTTTTGGACGGCGTAAACGGGAATTATTTGGTTCATGTTGATTCCACAGAGAAGGAGGGGGCTTTGTCCATGTGTCGAATACAGGAGGATCCTTCTCGTCCATCCTCAGAGTGCCATCAAGCATGGTCCGTGGGCCATCCTCTAAGTTGGCGCAGTCCGGGTTTCGTCAAGCCGGACCGGATCCCAATATCCCGTGATTATCGCCCCAGATATTTATCCCGCAAAGTAGTAATCAGCAGAAACTCTTGGCCTAAACATAGCAAGCAACTAGATGAACTGAATCGTATCCAGGTCTCTCTACTAGCTGGTTGAGCTCAATCAAACATGAAGATGGATGCACCGTGCCGCGAGTAACGTAACAGTTCTGCCGTAGCGGGGGGGAGCGGCACACCTGTCCTCTCTCATCTGTTACTGCGTCTCGACGCCGTCCTGCTCATTCGTGACAAACGGCATCACCTGGGAGTCGCACTTGTGGACACCCGGCACGTTCAGCCGCCGGTGCAGGTCCTTGGTGGCCTCCCGGATCGAGTCCTCGAGGTCAAAATTCCAGATGTGGCCCAGCCGCTCGGCCAGCTCCCTCTCCATCCTGGCAAAGTCCGTGCCGATGTCCTGGGTCAGCCACTCGTACAGGTTGCCTGCACGCCGCGAGCTGCGAACCAGCCACTGGGTCCGGGCCCGCCTGTGCGCGTCATACACCGCGAAGATGACCTCTAGGTGCGGGGGCCCTGTGACTTGCGGGTCTGCGAGCAGGGAGGCCAGGAACGCAGCGTCTTCGATGCAGAAGCCTGCGCCCGCGCCGTGGTGAGGAGAGGTGGCGTGTGCTGCGTCACCTACCAGGCACACGCGGCCTTTGTAGTATGTCGATAATGGATGGTCGCCCAGGTCGAATATGGCCCACTGCAGCCATGGTTTAGCCATGGTTTGTCAACCTTGGGGGTTGTGGGTAGCTGGATGAATCGGTGATTAAGCAGGGGAGGCACGGTGAAGCTTACCCGGTCCAGTCGATCCGACGTGAGCTGGATGATGTTCTTGACATTCTGGCCGAACTCGCGGAAGTCATCCAGAGCCTCGGCCTTGGTAGTGGGGAGGGTCAGCTTGCTCGTGCTGGGCCACTCTTCTCGATTGTTTGTTACAAAGGCCACCATGTTCATCATTGCGCCGTGCTCGACGGGGAATGTCAAGACATGTCTGTTCTGGCCGAGCTGTGATGGGGCCGTCAGCAAGAGGGGATCTTGCTCGTCTATACACACATACACAAAAGGCATCGCAGCAGACAGAAAGCCTGACTGTCTGTCTGTCTGTCTGTCTGTCAAGTCAAGTACCCACCCACATGTGCGCGTTCACGGCCCTCTCCTCGCCGAGGACGTGAATAGCCTCGTCCATGGGGATCAGCCCTCTGTAGGCATACTTGTGCGTATACACCGGCGTCGCGGCAGGGTGGTCCTCGCCTACGAGCACCCCCCTGGTGCGCGACTTGACGCCATCACACCCGATGATGGCATCCGCCTCGGCCACCGATCCGTCCTTGAACTTCATCAGCATCTTCCCGGACCCGATCCTGTCGTCCAGGATGTGGTCGAGCTTCTTGCAGAACTGCGCCGCATCCTTCGGCAGCAGCTTGACCAGCTCGTCGAGGAACCGCGCCCGGTGCACGGCGTTCTGGCCCACGCCCGGGTCGACCATAGAGAAGAGCGGCTGGAGGCGAGGCGCAGGCTCCTGCGACATGCCGTCCATGAAGTCGAACCACACGCCCCTCTTGGCCTCCCACCCGTTGCGCGTGGCCACGATATTGAAGGCGCCGACCACGCTGCGGTCGATCACCTCCATGGCCCGCACGGCATTGCGCGAGATGGACACGCCGGCGCCGATCTCGCCAAAGGCAGGGGCCTGCTCGTAGATGGTACAGCTGATCTTGCGCTTGTGGAGGGCGATGGCGAGCATGAGGCCTGCGATGCCGCCGCCAATGATGGCGATCTGGAAGGGCTTTTTCTGAGCTGGGGCCGCCATCTTGAGAAGGGGTTTTTTTTTTTTTTTTTGTTCAGCGCAACGCGCCACGCGCGGCAGTTGAATGGGTGTAAGCAGGTATAGGTTGAAGGTATCGAGTTTTGGGATGTCAAGATTCGAAGATGTCCTAGGTTCCCCAAGGTGTGATTTCAGTATGATAGAATCAATCAAGGGAGGAGAGCAAACCACTGATCCTGTTTTTGTTTCTGTTCCTGTTTCTCCAAAGTCGTTCTGCGCAGTTCACGGCATATAAATCTTCAACATTGTCGTTTTCCTTCTAATCTTCTTCTTCTTCTTCTTCTTCTTCTTCTTCTTCTTTTTTTCTCAAGCCGGTTCACATCTTTGCCTCGACTTTCCTGGGGACCCAAAAGAGAATTGATCTTGGGTCGAGGGAAACCAAGAAAGATTGCTTGTCCCATCGCGAACTTGGAGTGACGTAATTACAGGGAGAAAAGACAAGGCAGGCGCCTGAAGAGGAAGCTTGTATGTGTTAGTTTATAGCTGGTCGTATTTAGTAGGCCTTAGCAGAGAGGGTCGGTCCACGGTACAAAGTCCTCTCTGCGTTCGGCAAGAGCCGCTCGCAGCATCTCACGACCGCTCTTGCCAATCCCGAGTCTTCCCTCGAGGTCTCTCTGTTTCGCACCTGCAGTGGCAAGCACATATCGCTGCGAGCCTGCACTGGTCGGTTCATTTTGGAGCAAAGAATTGCTGTTGGTCATTCGATATCTGTTCGCGGTTTGAACAAGTACTCATCCCCCCGGGGGGGGGGGTTCCCTTCCTTTTTTTCCTCCTTTCTGAAAGGCCTCCTTATTATGACAGTGAGCCGCCTGATCACCACGACCACCGCCCTCACTGAAGTGCCCCCTCCCTGATGTTTCACACCATAAAGCAATCAGACGTAGAAAGTCTGGCAATGCATGCTCACTGGTGACTCCAGCGAGATGCAAACTCGGGAATCTAGCCAGTCTGAGATCTGGAGAATAAGATCATGTAGGCAGCTAACATATGCCCTGCAAGCTGTAGCGAAGGTAAAGTGGGAATTCCAAGACTCTGAATATGAGAGATGGAAAATGGGAGACTGGGTCTCGGAAAGGAGCCGCAGTCGAGCCTGGATACTTATTCTAGGCGAAGAGGATCCTATAATAGTGTAAATCCGGTCGAGGAGCCCACAGTTTGACGTCTCTTCTAGTATGAACAAGAATAAAGTCTACCAGACACATCTGCCGAATTTGATAGAGATAGAAAATGCTCCTCTTCTTCGAATGTCCTTTGAAGATTTTGGAAGACATGGGGCTTGTAATATTTCCGCCTCACGCCATCTGTGATACGATGGCGACATGCATGAGCCCGCATGGCCCAAAGATATATTCTCACTTATTCAGTCGAGCTAAGGCCCGAGTCGCGTACTTATCTTCGGATCTACACAATATTCCATCAAGAACAGATCCGCAGGAGGGATACGAGGTTGTTGATTGGAGTATAGCGAGATATGCTGGGTGGTGAGGCGATATGTGGAGGCTGTGGCGATACCTACGACCTCGACTAGGGCAAATAATATATACACATATATATTATTAGGTCAAGGAAGACATCTACTCGAGTTAAAGGTCCATGCCACAGGAGTCAAGCATCTCTGTCTCCTCCAAAACACACATACACCGAAACAAACACGCAAAAGTTCACCATGGGATCTGACGCTGGCGCCTCTCCAGAGAAGAGGAGATGGTACCAATGGTACTCGTCCGAGGACACTCCCGAGGAGAGGAAGCTGGTGCTCAAGCTGGACCTCCTGATCGTGCCTTATGCCTTTGTTGTGTACTGGATCAAGTATATAGATCAGAGCAACATCAGTACGTTTTCTTTTTTAAACACATGTACAGTAAATGAAGGGGAAGAAAAGAAGAAAAAAAAGAAGAAGGAGAAGAAAGAAGAAAAAAAAGCAGTACTGACCTCTAACCTAGACAATGCCTATGCATCGGGTATGTCCACCGACCTCGGCTTCACAGGCAACCAGCTCGTCCAGTTCCAGACCATCTTCTACGTCGGCAACGTGGTCGGCCTCCTCCCCTTCATTTACCTGTTCCCGCGCATGCCCATGCACATCCTCGTGCCCACCCTCGACCTGTGCTGGGGGATCTTCACCCTGCTGCAGTACCGCGCCCAGAGCTATGGCGAGATCATGACCTACCGCTTCCTGGTCTCCCTGTTCGAGGCCCCCTACTTCACCGGCGTTCACTTTGTCCTCGGCTCCTGGTACCGCAGCGACGAGGTCGGCCGCCGCGGCGGCACCTTTTACACAGGGCTGACCCTCGGCACCCTGACCGCGAGCCTGCTGCAGGCCGCCGCCACGACCTACCTCGACGGCCACGACGGCCTGCCCGGGTGGCGGTGGCTGTTCATCATCAACGCCATCATCACCCTTCCCGTCGCGCTGCTGGGCTTCTTCATCTGGCCCGGCACGCCCGACAGGCCCAACCGGCTGGTCATCAAGCCGCACGAGCTCGAGCTCGCGAGGGCCCGCCTGGCGCGCCACGGCGTCCGCGTGCAGAGCGCCCCCTTCTCGTGGCCCCTGCTGGCCCGAATCTTTCGGAACTGGAAGTTCTGGGTCATCCTGTTCTGGGACACCATCTTCTTCAACACGAGCGCCAACTCGGCGGCGTTCCTGCTCTGGATCAAGAGCCTCGACCGGTACGATACCGCCACTATGAACAACCTCGCCGCCATCAGCCCCGCGCTGGGCGTCTTCTTCGTCTTCTTCATCAACTATTCCGCCGACCTGTGGGTGTCTCGGCCCGTCGCCATCAGTACCGCCTCGGCCTTCAACTTCACGGCCCTAGTCATCCTCGCCGTCTGGGACGTGCCCGAGGCCGCCAAGTGGTTCGCCTTCAGCGTGACGTACTCGTCGGTCGCCGTGTCCTCGGTCTTGTACGGCTGGTCCAATGCGATCCTGAAGGACAATATCGAGGAGAGAGCGCTGACGCTGTCGCTCATGACCGCAGTGGGCACGGCCACAAATGCGTTTGTGCCCAACCTGACGTACCCGACTGTGGAGGCTCCGAGGTACCCCAAAGGTTATGTGTTCTCTGCTGTTATGGTTTTGTGTCTCGTCATCATGACCTGGATTATGTCTCTCCTGTTTGGGGAAAGTGGGTATGTTGTTACCTTGCCCCAGAGATTTTTCTTTTTCTTCTAACCATGGTGCTGACTACTTTATGCCTTTTTTCTTTCTTTCTTTCAGAGACAAAAGACAGAAGCAGAGGTCTGATGCAGAAGAGGCCGAGGCTCTCCCTTCAGACTCAGACCCGGACAGGACCAACCAACATGTCCAGGTCAAGGGCAACAGTGCTGAGAAGGTTGAGGCCATACCAGTCGATTAGTAGAGACAAACTGGATCAAGAAGACTTGTCTAGAGGAAGACTCCTTCAACTGTCTACGGATTGCTGTAATAAACTGAAACCCTTTGGAGATATTCAATGCTCATAGCGAGCATAGCCCTTTTCAAGTTGCGCAAACAATCCATTTTGATAAAAGTATTCAAAGCTGCGGGGCCGACCGGGCAAGAATAGCTGTAAAGTCTCAAACAACTTGCTCAAGTACTGAATTTCAGGAAAACCTCCCGCCCCTTATGCTTTCCCTGGCTGATTCCCTCCCTGTGAGAAATGATGTTGATAAAAGAAAAGTTCAAGACAGCGTCGTGAAGATGGATGCTTGTGCTGAATGAAGATGCACCATGAAATGTTGTTTTTTCAAGACAAGCCAAAGCACGCCTCACAGCCTCCCTTATAGGACGCCATGATTAATGTCACCCTTTCCCTTCTTTCAAGAAATACCACCTGATTTGGTTTATGTGATACCATTAGGCCCATAAGCTGCACCGACAGACACTCCTCCTTGCCAACCAGATGTTAATTTTCCAGTTCCAAAATGTATCCTTCAGGCTCCTCATATCATGCCCCTCAAGCAGGCAGCTCCGTCACCTCGTTCGCAGGAAGCTCACTCGGTCCAACCTGTCCCTCACCAGAGCAACCATGCTCCATGATAGCCTCCATCCGGCCCGGTGAAGTCGGCATGCCCGTCGTCCCCGCCGCAGCAGGCGCGCCGCTGCTATTCTCGCCACCCAGCTCCGAGACCATAGACCAAGGGCGCGCCGCCTTGTTGATATTATTGCTTTCCAGCTCCGAGACGGCCGACGGGTGCGGGCTGCCCAGCTGAGAGGCGGACTCGTTGTTAGGCTGCTGATGCAGCATATCACCGCCGTACGCGATGCCAATGCTGTTGGGGTCTCCTCCGTCAGGGTCGCCGTAGGAGCGGGGCTGCTGGTGGATAGTCGACTCGCTTGTCTTGCCCCTTTGGGCAGCGATTTGGGCCTTTCGGGCGCTGCGGCGGTATAGGAAGAGGAAGACGAGTCCTGCAAGAAGGGCGACGCCGCCGATGGATGCGCTGACTGCGATGCCGATCGTATCGCCAGTGGTGAGGTCGTTGTTGGACTGGCTGGTCATGGTCAGGGCGGGCGAAGGCGCCGTAGGGATCTGGAAGTTGGGGGAGGATCGAGTAGAAGAAGGACCAGCTCCAGGAGTAGGCTTGGATGTGGCAGTCGCGCTCGAGGAGGCTGTGGTCGACGGTGCAGTAGGGAAGAAGCCTGCGAAGAATTGGACGCTGAGGCCAGTGGCGCTGGGAAGCAAGGCAGTCTCGTTGATCTGCGAGTGCTGGCGCAGGGTCATGCTGCGCTCGGCGGTGGCAGTAGGGCAGTAGCACAGGTCAGGCTTGACGATGGTCTCTGGGTGACCCTTCTGCTCGCAAAGAACCCATTGGTTGCTGGTGCCGTTGCAATATGACATTCCCAGCCAAGGAGCATCTGGCAGCACGTCCTGCGTCAGCTGACCCGTCATGGAGAGGATGCTTCGGTTGGACCTCCTCGCGATCAGCCACCTGGGGCACTCTCACCTGTCTCCTTGAATTTGTCAGGGCAGACGGGCGAGTTATACTCGGCGTCAGTACAGCCAGCGACGTAGGTTGTAAAGTACTGGAAGTTGAAGCAAACGCCACTCAAGAGGCACGCATCTTGTGCCTGACAGCAGGAGATGGGACCATAAAAGGCATTGCCACAAGGTATCATGGCTGGATCTGCCTCGTGGTTTGGACCACTGTAGCAGGTGCCATTGGAGATGAATATGTTGGGCGGCTCCGCCAGCTGGGACTTCTCCATCTTGTGCTCATATGTGAGGGCGTCTACCGAGACCCGAACGCTTGGAAATTGTTTCGGTCTGGTGAGGGCTTCCCCAGCGTCCTTTTCGAGGTGTAGTGTCGACGCGTCGTTATTGTTGTCGACGTGTGTAAGCTTTTTATGTACGTTAGGAAAAACCTCCTCAGAAAGGCGTGTGTAGAAAAGGCGTTGATCAAGGGGGCGGGGTGACAGTTGGAATTTTTGAAATCAGAAACAGAAAGACTGAGAAATCAGTCAAAGAAAGCATCTCTGAAAACTTTGTCACAAAATTCTGAGGTCTGGCTCTGAGATCACTCAGCGTTGTTAGGTCACAATAATTAGAGATTAGTGCAGTGTTGTGATGAACTCTTCACTCACGGAGCAGAGTGAAGTTTGAAAGTCACGAGACCTGAAAACCCTCCGAGAAGACGTTTCTCAGAGTCTGCACAGCTCTCTCCCCTTTTGTAAAATGTCTCAGGCTTCTCACATGGATGTTTGCTGCCAGTGACAGGTCACACCCTTCGCCCTCTGCCTTACTGTGCTTGCCGTTGATCATCAATCGCAGAGGAGATAGTACATTCATGACCTAGGGCCCCGGGCAAAACGATATATCTCGTACTAGGAGAGACGGATACCTGCGTTCTGTATCACCCTAAGGGGAGCTTTCTCAGCCTGCTAGGCTGTTGTCATGTTCTGGGCTTCCAACTGCATGCCCAAGCATAGCAGTAGGTTCAGGACCTGATACCTAGGTATCAACTGATGACGGTAGAGGAGATGAATAGCCCTCTACTGGCTTCGAGCAAGCTTCAAAGGTAGAGAGACAATCTCACACTCTCTCCCAGTTCTTGTACAGTGTGTAGTCCTCGACTGCTCCAAGCATGTAGACACAATGTCAACCTGACCCCAAAAATCCCTGCCCGCTCTCTTAAAGTCTACCCTTACACTTGTACGTCCACCAGGCGAAGTCCACCGGCTCCCATGCTGCTGGGGGTAGGGGTTTTCGCCTCTCAGAGCTACTGGCCATGAGTAGGTGTAGAGAAAGCATGATGGGAAGCGTCCCGGAGGGTGTCATCTCTGGCACACATTGCGTCAACATGCTCACCAGATTACTTTCCTCAATCTTCTCAGAATCCATTTTGGTACATACAGGGGAGATGGTCGAGCCAGCCACCTCACCATATAGCTTGGAGCTCCGATCGCAAGACCACGCACGAGGACACGTCAGGATATGCAAGAGCCATCATGTCACCAGGAGAGAGAAGGTCAGATTGAAACACGGATGACATGACAGCAACTAATTGACCGTCGAACTGGAAAGAAAAAAGAGCACAATAATTCCCCTCGATACACCTCCCACTCGTCACCGCCAAGGACACCATGAAAAAGGAATCCAAGGAAAAATACCCCCTCAATCCTCGCCGTTCGTCACCGAACCCTTTTTTGTGTATTTGAAATAGTCATTCATCAGATGCGATAAGAGTTGAAATAAAAGAACCCCTCAGATTTCTTTGAGAGAAGGAAAATGATATGATGCGTTGGAGTCGGGAAGGTCGCTTCAGGAAACGATGTTGCCGCTGCTGCTCGTTTTGTTGTAGTTGAGATGAGAGAAGGAAAGAAGGTGTAAAGTCGGCGGTTGTGCTTTGTTGAAAAAAATCGCAACTGTGGCGCGGTCGAGTGTAGTGAATGAGCAAAGACGATTAAGCTAACTGGAAAGTGATATATGAACCAAACCTGGGAATGTAACAAGCCACGCCGTGAAAAAAAAAAAAAAAAAAAAAAAAAAAAAAAAACCACCACAAAAAAACGCACAAACACGGAAAAACAAACAAAAAAAAAAAACACACACGACC
>JACWRQ010000524.1:0-24958 GCA_014849955.1 Cryphonectria carpinicola | reverse complement strand
ATAAAAAAAAAAAAAAAAAAAAAAAAAAAAGAAGGGAAAAAGAAGAGGGGGGGGGGGGGGGGGAGGAAAAAAAAAAGGGTTATCATGGAAAACCACCTTCACGGAGGAACCTCAATCCGGCTTAGCCATGTGGTCTAAAGTTCTTGGCCAGAACGCCCTCTTTTCCGTGCGGGAGCAAAGACGGGAGAAGAAGAAGAAGAAAATCAGCGCAATACCAGAGGTCAAATACGCAATCCCAAATTGATCATACCGTAATGGTAAAGGCCCCTTCAAAGCTGATATGGGTGTGGTTATTGTCGACTTGAGGAATGTCTGTGAGGTTTATCACTTGTAGTCATACACATTGAGGGAGCGCTACTCATGCTAGAAGTAGCGAAAGAATGATGTTCATATTTGCCTCGGCAAGGCTCCAGGCTGAGGGTTCGCAGCTGTATAGATTGTGTAATACGGCGCACTATCTACCGAAGACAAAAGGAGAGAAGCCGCCGGACTAGGAGGCAGTGGAAAAAGGGGGAAGTCTAGACCGCTCGGGAATGCCTCGAGCACCAAAGCAAAGACGGAAAGTTAGGAAGAGGATAACCATTTAAGAGCGGTACACCGTACAAGGCAGTTGTGAGGCTTTCAGATCACCACGAGGAACCCTTTTTAACGTCAACATTTTCTCGTTTCTTATGAAGCTGATATTGGAAGAAGGTTAGAGGATTGTTTAATACTAGCCACTCTCGATAACAACCTACTAGTCGATGGAATAACGTACATAATATTGCAAGACGCATCTTACCTTGCGCACTATAGAGTAATCAGAAAAGATGAAAGGCAATAGACAAGAACGGATGCTTGCCCAACAAAAAACACACTATCACACTATCAAAGCAAAAGTCTGCACTTCCTCCCAGCATCACGGCGCCTCATTTTCCCACTCATCAAAGACGATACATACCGCAGCAATAGCCGCGTAGTCAACTCCCGGAGCAATCGTAACGCTATACGTATTTTGATCGAACAAAAAGGTGCTCAGGCTCTTGAAGGCGGACTTGCGGTGCACGAGAGCACACACCTCGCCACTGCCCTCGCGTTTGATCTCAGCTACCGAATCGCGCCAGTTCCCTTCCATCACCAGGACTTGCTCTGCGCCGCCCGGCTGTGTGAATGTTATCGTGAACTTGCTCCCGAAGCCGACTGCCTCCGTTGTCAGCATTCATGCGTTTGTAATAATAGAGAAATCATTGTTAGACGTACTTGTGATGTTCTTCTTGATCTCGCAGAACTTCTCGCCGTTCGCGTCGACGAGTTTCATGTACTCGTGGACAAAGTGGAGGTGTTCCTTCTTGAGGTCGAACAGATGATTGCCCGTCATGTCAAAGAAAGCCCTCTTGCTCGTGAGCACACTTGCTGTTGAGTGTCAGAATGATGATCTCGAGGGACGTAAACTCGCTTTCCTCCAAAGTAATGCCGGGAAAATGGCAGTTAACTGTCCTAGTTATCGCACGTAGGTGCACTACTTACGGTCGACTTTTAAGAGAGGATAGGGATCTCGTCCATTCTGCGGATCGATTTTGATATCGAAAGCATCACCGGTGAGCGACAACACCTTCTCCTTGAGTATGAGCGTCGTCTCTTGTTGAGAGTTGACAAACTCCAAGCGCCCCACAGGCGGATTTACAGGGTGGAGAGCCGACATCGTGGATTTCCTGATAGGGTCGTTATTGACTGCGATCCGCTGCTCTAGATTGAGGAGATGAAAGGAGGACGGTGTTTCGATCGAGCCACGAGATATGAAATGAAATATTGCTAGGACTTATGTATCATTAAAGGATTGTGAACCTTGGACCGCCGCGACGTTTCACGGTGCCCAACGGGTGCTTTTTCACTGGAGTGAAATGCGCTGCCAAGAACCAACAGTCTGTCTGCTGAGGCGCAGAGACGAAGCAATTGTGGGACCCTCTACAGAGCAAGCTGAACGAACTGCTGCAGCTGGAGGGCTGGAGGGGGGCGGGGGCTGTAGTCTAGGCCCAGTAAATAAATGCACAGCCCCGCCTACGACCTGCACAACATCACCGCCCTTGGCCAGTAAATCAACACCATCTGCTGATCAGCAATGCCATTGGAATCAGATATAAACGGCCTACTGGCGGAAAGCACTCGGGAACCAAACAAGCTCGAGACTGCGATGCGTTGCTCGGCAAAATCGCATTGCCTCATCTTTTCATACCCTAGGGTCCGGATCAAGGTCACTTTTCACCATGCGGCATGTCGTAAAATAGTTTCCGCAGATGGTCAAGATAGCCAAGTATCGCGATCCATCAAACCGTTAACAAGATTGAGAACAATAAACGAGAAGCAGCAGCAACGCCTAGACTCTGCACACCAATTCGAACGACCTTGTTGCATTAATTAACATCAGCAATATCTGGTGGAGTTGTGTCCCTCAGGAGGTATGTATTATGACTCAGTCAAGGAGGACTACCGATAGAGATTCGCAAGCTATCTTTTCCATCCGATTCGTGGAAATGTTCCGTGCAGATGGTCCCACATCGAGACATGATCAAGAAGAGCGGCTTCCCGTTTCTTCATTACAATGTTTCGAAATGTCTGGATGGCTTAGCAATACGAGAAAAATATCTCTTCCTCTTCAGAGAGACACACAAGCTGAAAAATGACACCAGAGAAAGTGATTGCCATTATCATTGGGTTAGAAGCTTGCGATCAGAACAGACCAAATCTCCTATGGCCAGAAGGATTCAAAACACACTGCCAACAGTGTGACTTTGACCACAACAATGCTCAAATGTCAGTCTGGCTGCTTATACAGTTTTATTCTTGAGTGATAAACACCAATAAGTCACTTTACATATCCTCAAACGACAAGAAGGACATTCCTGCATAATTACTAAGTATTTACTTATATATTCAAAACAAGAGCAATGGAGTACATCACAAAGTAAATAACTGGTCTCCTCTTTCATCGGTTAGCTCTTCTGAACCAATATCAACTTTACTAGGGCATGATAAGATCGGATCATGGATCACTCACAGCACCCTTGAAGATATTCTCATCATATGTAGCATCCACCTCCTTAATATGCCTACTATTCCCTGGGATATGACCCGAGCTGATCGATCTCTATAGCGCAGAGGCCCAAGTCTGCGGAAGGATAGCAATTTTTGCACGTTTACGGCAATGATCAGGGTTGATACACGGTAGATCACACGAGATAGGCCCAGATCTCGCACGTGTTCCCATAATGATTGGTAATAAATTACCTTGCATGCACGGTATGCCGTTGTGGACCTATGACCCCAGTGCGTATCATACCATATGCACACATCTCCCCATATACTAATAAATATTTCCCAAACTTGAGACATGCAGACTGCCCGCACACACCCGAGACGGCCTTCTAGAATATCCACCAAAAGCAACAAAGATGTGAGTGGATACCGAATACTACTCCAATCTGCAGGTCACAGCATAGGAGTAAGGAGTACGAGCTAACCAAGGGTTTGTACATCTGGGAGAGAAGCAGACACTGGTGCGACAGCATGACAAACGAACGGTCCTACAGTTATGACCCCCCAAGAGTACATGATACCCATGCAGCCAAACGGGACGTGCATCGCCTGTCGTGGAACATTCGTATTCTGCCAAAAGATAATCACTGCTTGGCGATCGGCAAAGCATTACACTTGGCAGCCCCTCAATGCAGCTATTGAGTAGACCAAGGACTACTCCCACAGACCCCAAAATAGTCCACATCGATGCCCAAGCAAAGCCTTGTAAGATAGCTACCCCTCCCGATCCGAGGATCTTCTTTCCATTGCCCTTTTCGTATGATGACCAATGTAAGCCGAGAAGGCGTCGAGTTGACGGGCCATTCTGTCGTCATTGACCACGGCCCAGGCCAAGCCACAATATACACATGGTTGTACGATACTTGTTTGAGATGGAAATCCGCGCGGCAATTCTCATAGAGCCTCTACCAACGCCGCTAACATGCATCCGACGCGCAAAGTAGTAGTAGTAGTAGTAGTAGTAGTAGTAGTATCCACTGCGACCACAGGAAAAGACAAACCTACAATGTTACTTTTCGATCGGTGATGAAATATTCCCGGTTTGTCATACCACCTGGATGCATGCGGTGTATACGGAAGATGCGGTGCTGCACCGGTTATTATAGTTTCATGCAATAGTTGAGGAATTATAGCCATGGGGCTCAGTGAGAGTCGCGGAATCGCCCGTGGGAATTGATACTTCGTAGAGTGCGTGGTACTTACTTCTGTATCTACCAACTGTCATCAAATGTATGAGCACCTTTGTCAATGTTGAAAGAACCACAAGCTTCTTGCCTAGCTTGTGCCTCCCATGATCTCACTGTGTCGAATGTACACGCACTGGTTCCCAAGGCTGCTAGACAAACTGCTGCAGTGCGGCTAATTGCGGATCTTGATCCATCTCTCCCAGTCAGAAAGGGGAAGAAGGGTCCTAGGTCAGCTCGCATTTTATCGTATTTTTCTTCTTCCGGCAACTCCTGAAATGTGAGTCAGCCGTACTGTGAAACTCCCTTGGCATGAGCCACCAAGCCAACGGATTCTCCAGGCGCACCGCGCAAATTTGACCCCTCTGACGGAGGAATTCGTCTCTTGTGACAGATCTAGGATCTGAGATTGAGACGGTAACCCCCCCCCCCCTGGGGTCTTAACAGAGTACATGTCCGAAGAAGATCACTCATGGGGGGAGGTTGGGTTGGGTTGGGTTGGATGGACATCTCATATGAACATGCATGCCTGGATCGCCCGTTCCCAAACACTCACCAGTCTTACACTGATGAACTGTATAAACCCGCCCCCTTCCCGCCCTTCATCACAAGTCTGGTTCCGAATCTGCAACCGTTGGACCCAGGCGACGACCTAGCCATTACAAAAGATGTCAGCCCCCATGACAAAATGAGAAAGAAAGCAAGAAAGCCAAAAAGGTGTGCTTCAAAGGTTGTCCTCTTAGGCGTCAGTTTAAACACCTCCATGCGGATCTGGCCGGACCCCGACTGACGGCCCATGCATTAGGACAAAAAGAGTAATACCCCTACCCCCTTGCTACAGGAATCTATCTATCTGTTACTCGGGTCTTCTGTCGCCCACATCACATCATCTGGCACATTTTCAAAGCTTACTTGCTGGCGCCTAAGTACCTTGCTGGGATGTCAACCGGTCTTTTTTTCGCCCCCTTCCTAGCCCAGACGAGGAGGAGGAGGAGAGGGAACACGAGAGAGGCGCCGCATGCAGGAATGCCTAATAGTCCGTGTGTGTTATTAATGTCACTGGTCAGTAAGCTGCGTGTTCCTGTGGCAGACAGAAAATGGGAGGAGGGTGCAAGAATTTTTTTATTTTAATCTAATACAGCCCAAGGTTGTCCCGTGAAGATGATGAGGAGGCTCACGTTAGGGTCTCCTGGGACCCGTCTGGCTTGAGGGAAGGGTTGTCGCACGACATACGATCGAAACTCATTTCGGTCGAATCACACCATGAGAATCCTAAAGTATCCCGCTCCTAGGGTAATTTTCTTTCTTTCTCCCTCCTCTCCTATTTACTTTTCGCCCTCTTGAACCCCCACGAACCAGCGTAATGTCTCCAGGGAAAGGAAGGGATGGAGGGAGGGGAAGAAAAATCCTTATTCGCAACTTGCTTCTGCGGGTTTTTGTGGAGATATGCTCATGCATGCCTCTCTGGTCCCCGGTTCGAGGCTGAAAAAGTCCATGCGCGTTAGGGTCCCACCAAGCAGCTCGCTTGGTGCAGGTAGGTCGGCTCTTGATCAAGTCGGACACCCATTATTATGTGATATATGATAGGCAACGTCTGGCTGAATTCTTGCCGCCACCGTCAACCTTTTTGGAAGTAAAGGAGGGAAGAAGGAAGATGCTCACACCCTCTCCCCTGATAATTATACCACCACCGCCCATCCCATTGGAATCCCATTTGGGGCGGTTTTGGCTCGTTTGGTCGGTTAAACTTAGACGTGGTCCAACCAACCAACACAGCTGGAGTAATAACTAGAACACACAGAAGGCTCCTTCGTTTCGTGAGTTGCAACCCGTTTGTCTGGACGTTATTAGTGATTTAGGTGAGCCAACATGGTCTTACCATGGACGGGAATGTCCTTCTATTCTTCTTTCTTCTCCGCTACGCAGACAACGACCACTCCATCCAGGTTGGTCCTACGAAACTTTACAGAGAGCCAGGCCGTTCTCCTCACGCACATCGTCACATGGGTCCTGGCCATCGTGGCGGGGATCTTTCTTGCCCTGCGGTTCTTTGCAATATGGTATAGGAGGGTTGGCTTGGTGGCCGACGATGTTCTCCTCGTTGTAACATGGGTATGCAGGCAGTTTTCCCTTCCTCCTTCGACACCAGCTCATGAAAAATTATCATGGACACCCACTCAGCTGCAGGGAAGAGGACCCAGGACTAACCTGACACGAAAAACCCCCCTAAATAAAGGTCCTCGTCGTCTTCTACACTACTACCTCATCCCTCGAGCTTGCTCTCGGGCTGGGAACGACGGCACAAAGAATTACCTCGTCATCCCCCTCCTCGTCACTTCTCCTCCTCGATAATGTCGCTCGTACCCTCGCGCTCATAGCCGCGGCCTGGAGCAAATCTGCCCTGGGCATCTCGCTTCTGGGGCTCGGGAGCAGGCGGCGCGTACGATGGGCCCTGGGCGTGGTGATCGCTTCCGCCAACATGGAGGCCATCGGCACCATTCTGGCTCACTGGGTGAGGTGTAGTCCGGTTCTCGGGGCATGGGATGATAGTGTTGGTGGAATGTGTTGGCCCAGAAGGGTCGATACCGCAATCCAAATCAGTGCACAAGGTGGGCAGTCCTTTGCTTCTCTCTCTCTCTCTCTTCAAACTATGATATACAATCACTTTCGGGGGTGAGGACAGCTGAAAAACTTACTCTGGGCCTTTTAATCAGCATACTTTGCATTCTGCGACCTGGCACTGGTCGCTGTTGGCGTCATGCTCGTGTGGTCGAGCGGCCTTCATCGCAGTGAGAAGATGGGTGTGGGCGCTTTGGTGGCTTTGGGTCTGCTGTAAGTGCCCCCTTGTTGGTTGTATAGTGGATCTTGAGACTTGCAAAGAAAGAATACTGATAATGTTCATTATTCATCGTTTAGGGCCACCGCAGGCGCCATCGCAACAGCAGTTGAAATCTCAATCCTGACAGACGTCAATTTCACAAGTAAGCATTCCCTTACCATAGCAAAATATAAGGAAGAAAAAAGATTACCATAGCTAACCCGAAACCCTTTCTCTTCTTCTTCTTTTCCTCCCTCCCTCCAGACCAAAACATGCATATCCTCCTCACGGCGGTGATAGACCCAACCCTAACTATCCTCGCCTCTTCCCTGCCCGCGCTCCGCGTCTTACTCCCAACATACGACCGAGACCGCTCCTCGCCCAAGGAGTTCCACCTCATGCAGCGGCAGAATGACGACGATGACATGATGATTCCCGGCGAGGCTCCTGATCTATTGCCACCCAGGCCACCGCCAGTACGCCCTGCTAGGCCGCTGAGTAGACACGGATTAGTCGGCTTGGTCGATATACCTGGCTCTGCTTCTCCTTCGATGAGAGATGGTATTTCCCTCAATGATGGTGTTGGAGGTGTGTCCACGGATCGAAAACGACATCAGCAGCAGCAGCAGCAGCAGCAGCAGCAGCGGTACTATGGAGGAAGTAGGGAGTCTATGGACCATTTGCTTCCTGGCGGCGGTTACTGGTACAATACCCACACGACCATGACGCCGCCCGTGGCGGCGAACACACGCGGTTTCACGGGCACCAGCACAGGCGGCGGCAGCAGCAGCAACAGCAGCTGGCACAGCGACCAAACGACCTTGGCTACCCCGCAGAGATCACCAGTCACAGCAGCGGCGCCCAAACCGACGATGATGATGATGACGACCATGTATCCAGGCTACTCCCACACCCCCTTCGGGACGCTGACGACTCTGGAGGAGGAAGATGCGGCCTCATCATCAGCGCGCCCGAGCTACGTCTCGACGTCACGGTCATCCACGTACAGCGCGGGCAATATGGTGCGGTATGTAGAAGGGATAATGGGGATAACGACGCCGAGAACGACTCCCACGATGGAGCATCACGGAGATGATGAGGGCAGTGATGGGAGGGAGGAACAACAGATGCAGAGGAGGAGAGGAGGAGGCGGCCTTGGAGAGCTGCTGGGGCCGCGGGATTCGCCTACTCTGGGGCCGTATGGGATGGATGATGAGTCTAGGCCAAGGGACTTGGCTGATGATTATTTCAGCCGAATGGATGTGAAAATGTGATGTAATGGGAGAATTAATGTATGCTAAAAGGGGAGAATGGTAAATTAGTGAACGCTTGGGTGGTTATAGTTGAAACAGAGCATGCAAGAGGGAGTATGGAAATTCAGGATGAATTGTTCAAAGGCGGTAATTATGTGGTGTTTGGTGGGCCTCAAATTGCTATAAAAGGAAATAAAAATAATGATATTATGGTCGTGAGAAAATATGATACCCATACATAAAATAAATGCATTCATATCGTTCATTAGTCTGCCAGTTCATCCATCCCATTCTCTTGTGTCCGTGGCCATGTCCATGAATATCCGGCCTCCATTTCCCATTTCCCTTTCCCTTCCTGTCGTGCAATCGTTCTGATAATTATATTTTCTTGAACTTTTCCCCGTATCGTGTCGTCTGTAAAAGAAAGGAAAGAAGGGAAAGAAAAAGAAAAAGAAAAAAAGAAAAAAAGGCAATCTGTATTACTGGGTCATAATATCGTTGTCCATGTGCAAGTCCTCCCACCCACATAAACATTCGCCACCATATCGTGGCCCTGCCTCACTGCCCTCCCCCTTCCCCTCCAACCATAATAATGGAACCCGTCAAAAACGCCTCCCAAACCCATTTCATTTCCCTTATCCAACCCATTCATTCATTCATTTCATCCCCGTTTGTCTTCTTCTTCTTCTCCCCTTTCGTACCCTTCAGTACGACCACCACCACCGCAGCAGATGGCCCGTCGCCAGGCCGACCGCCGTCAAACACCAAACAATTTACTCCAGCGACCCCTCTTAGACCCAGGACGCCCCTCGCCGTCATCGCTCTGGTAGCTGACGGTCCTCTGGCTCTGCATGCCCGGGTGCGGGTTGTTGTCGCGAAGAAGATTCCCGCTGCCGCTGCCCTGGCCATAATGATGCAGGTTGGGCATCGACGGCACAGGAGGAACACGTCCATCACCACCACCATCCTCGTCGTCATGATGAAACCCACCTCCTCCGTCCCGTCCACCACGGTCCCTACCACCACCGCCGTACTGGCGGCCTCCTCCTCCATTCGCCAGAGCACCAGTGCTACCACCCGCGCCGCCGAGATCCCCACGCAGCGCCCGCTCGACATCGGCGTACTGGCGTCGGTAGTCATCATGCTTCGCTTTAGCCTCGAGAAACCGCTGCTCGGCCTCGCGCTGGCGCTCCTGCAGGGCGCGCATCTCCTCGTCGAGGCGGACGGTCTCGGACTGGGCTTCGGCCATCAGGGCGCCGTACTCGATGACTTTTGCGTCGAGGGGCTGCAGGACCGAGCTGGCGAGGCTCGGGGTCGGCATGCGCTGGATGCCAGGGCCCAGGCCCAGGCCCGTGGGCGTCGCCAGGAGAGAGGAGTCGGGGGAGACGGGCCGTCCACCGCCGCCGTTGGGCGAAAAGGGAGGAGCAGGGTGGCCGTGGTGGGCAAGACCGCCTGCGGCCATGGTGTTGGACGAGGGACGGCTGTTGGACTGTTGGGAAGGGCGTCTGCTGTTGTCGCGAGGGTCCTTAGATGGTGGGGTGGGACGCTCGCGACGAGATTGAGACTGCTGCTGCTGCTGCTGTTGTTGTTGTTGTTGGGACTGGCGGTAGCGGGCAGCGTCGATGTCGACCTTGTTGGGGGGGAAAAGGTCGTCTGCAGGCGAGCGGGGCTGTGGCTTGCCATCCATCATACCAGCAGCGTAGGAGGGAGGAGGCTGGTGGTCACGAGCTGTTGCAGCAGTTGCAGCAGGGGGTGCTGCTGATGATGAAGAGGTCGACGTCGATGTAGTTGTCCCAGAAGAAGGTCTGGTAGAATTGTTGGAGTGATTGTTATTGTTGTTGTTGTTGTTGTTGTTGTTGTTGTTGTTGGGGTTCATGTGAGGAGGAGGAGCACCAAGTCCTCGAGTGCCTCCAGCTTGTGTCAGGTTGACAGGAATAGCAGCTTGGGCGGCACCAGCAGAACCAGGACCCGCTGAAGTCGACGAGGAGCGCGGGCGAGAGGAGCCGCCGGCGGGATGATCGACCAATCGGTGCTGTAGTGGCTGTTGTGATGGGATGGGGACCTGCATGGCCATGTTGATCGGTTTCCGTCTTGGTGAGTTTTGTTGCAGCTCCCGCAACTGCAGCTGCTTCTGGTGCTGTTGTGGCGCCTGCGGCTGGGCGGCAGTATTGGTGGTGGCGCCTTCGGAGTGATCGTAGTAATTTGGATATGCAGGGGAAGAAGAAGAAACAGTGGGCGAGTCCTGCTGGGATTTTTCCGAGCCAGACGAGGGTGGTGAGCCAGACGAGCAAGAGGTAGTAGTGTTGCTATTGTCTCGATGGTGGTGAGGGCGATGTTGACGGTGATGGTGGCGATAAGATGTTGTTGGCAACACTGCGGGGGGCATCTGCACGGCGGGGGCAAGTCCTCGCTGGCTCTCTCTGCTGGATCTCGCCTCGAGCTCTTCAAAACGGTCCCTCTCACGTCGCACGCGGGGCCTGGGCGGTGAGCTCATCATTTGCAGGGGGGAGGTGGTGGTGGCCAGGGCGGGGTTCTTTCAAAAGAAAAAGTAACAGAAAAAAAAAAAAAAAAAAGGCGTAAAGAAAAGCAGATACACGCCCACTTTCTTTCTTTCTCGCCCGTGCTGTGCTGCGTGGGAGTGGGGATGCAAACTTGTAACAGGAACTAAAGAAAAAAGAAAAGACAAAAAAGAAATTGGGGGGAAGCTATGATCATCGATCGCATTGTCTTGTCCCGTCTGCTTCTGTACGAGGGCCCAAAAAAAAAGTCGGTGGTCGGGGGAGGGTCTGAGGCTTGCATCATCTGGTGGCTGGTCAAGGCCACTCTCACCTCGTGTTTACGAGCCCGCCAACCTTTCTTCGCTTTCTTTTCAGCAAGCCAGAGAATTTAGCGCACCACCCGATATTGAGACGGCCAATTTCCTGCCGTCATATGCTACGATCAGCAGAAGCACTACGACGCATGTACTTACAAGAAGTAAGTATTTAGAGCATTAGTCTGTGTCTTGCAGGTGCACTGCGCCAAAGTATCATGGCTAGCACTTGGCCTCGTCATCGTTCTGGTACTACTTAGATGTACGCAATCCCCTGCCACCCCTTTTCATAGTAGTACGTACAAACTATGTTGATAGTAGCATGTACCAGACTACAGTAGCATTCGAGCTCATCCTGCAGCCCAGATACGAACTGTTGTGGAACGTCACACTGTATCTTTTGTGTGGTCTCTCTGTGGCTTTGTAAACTCCCATCTTCGCTCAGGCCAGCCTGACCTGACCTTTCTATCCTTCCCAATACATCTTACAGGCCTGTCCGTACTCGGAGGGGGGGAAGAAGAGAGAAAGAAGAGAGAAAGAAGGGAGAAAAGAGAGAAAAAGGTAACTAATGTCTCGTTTCACCATCCTACCAACCCAATAGCTACCAAGGCTACCCTCCAGCCCCAAAATAACAAGCTCAGGGTTGGCCCTTGTCAGTCTGCTTGGGCGCAAGTCTTGGTGGGATCTGGGATCAAGCCTGCAGGCCCTCCCGCAGCGACATCCTGGCATCCTGACGCCCACTGAGTGAATCTACCATGCATGGTAGGGGTAGGGGTAGGTTGGTTTCTATCGATCCATATCAAAAACAAAATGGGAAGAGGACTCAAATTTCTCTGCTCTAGATTTCTAGGCTGAGGACGAGGTGAAGATCATACTCAAAAAGTGACTCAGAGATGAGACAGGGTCCCTTTTGTACACAGAAAGGTGAGAATCAGTGTTAAGTTCCTTTCCAAGGTGCAAAAAGAAAGGAGTGTGAGATAACACACCATGAGCTTGGGGGGTGGTTGAATTACAGTAAGATAGGAAAATTTCAGAGTTATGGATACAGTGCTCAGCTTTTTGGTAGAATTCTTGGTTCTTTGTAGTTAAGAAAGAACTGTATCTGGTTTCACTCAATTTTCTTGTGCGAGAGGCAGAGGGAAGACGAGGAGGCACCATCTCATAGTGGAGAAAAAAACATGAATAACGCTGGGAAACAACCGCTCTTGGAGTCGCTGGTTTCAATGAGGGTGTATTTATGCAGGGGAAATGAATAAATTTGACGTTCTCATTACCCAAGCGATTGTAGCAAATTTGGATCAATTATACGAGAATGAGGTTATATCATAGATTCTCTACTTACTTAGCATGCCGCAAAAACAATGTCTGAGCTAGCAGCGTGCCTCGCGCCTCTACACCTGCAACTTCAGTTACTTGAGGAAACTCTTTACTGCGTTTACAGCTATTTTCCAATCTTCAGCGACAACTTCCCCTATGAACATCACCCTAACATTACGCCCGATAGTAAAGATCTTGACGCAACTGACTCTCGAAGCAGCGTTGACGGGTCGTTCGTGAGGCACTGTCGTAACAGCACGAATCGGGACGAAGCCAGGTGTAGGCTCGCCCCCCAATAGTGTTGGGCCATTCGCCGATAAGCCTTCGTAGATAATACCGTGTTGCTTCGCTTTAGCATTTTCTTTGGGAAAAACCCTGGCCTCCATAAGAGTAGATGGGGCTAGATTGCTCCATCAGTATTGCTCCATCAGTATTGCTCTATACTTGTAATAGTCAAGGCGGTATGCAACTTACACGCAAGTACAGTGGCCCTCCCTGTTGCTAACTATTATAAAGCGGCGGAAACCTCTCCAAAATGCATTCAGGTGATCTTGCAACATTGTGCCCACGCCTGTAGGGTCGCTACCGGCCGCGCCTTTCGGCAGGGCCATGCCTTTCGGTTCAGCCCAATCCGGCCAGTGACTCAGACTACGTTATATGTGTCAACTCATCTTCAGTCCAAGATGAAAAGTCAACCTTCAGCCCGAAAGGCCTTGATGGGGAGGCGAATCTCAGCGCAGTAGGTGAAGGCATTGTGGCTGCCTGGCCACAGCATCTGAAAAGCCAGAATTCCGACCAGCTCTACAAAACCCTAAACGGGACACCATCTGCCACCGTTATTGCAGCCTTGGTCTTGGACTTTTCTAAGCGTAGCGACCTCGCCTTCAAAGATGAGGAATTGAAGAAGTGGAACCGGGAGAGTCAAACTCTGGAGGATCCGTAATATGCGGAAAGTGATCTGGATTTGCATGACACACCAGAGGGGACAATGTAATTATAACCCCATATAGCCTTGGATGCTGCTGAAAAAGGTGGATATAGAGGAAATTGCCAGGGAAATAATGAGAGCTCTGAAAAGTAAGCTTAGACCTGGGCGTGGGTAGGCTTGAGTTCAGGCTGTAGCATCCAGTCCAATCCAGTATGACTACGCGCGCCCGATTTGTCTCAGAAACAACACATCAGTGCACCGACCTGGTCCCAATCCTCTCACCTGTGAGCACTATTGGGCAGTATATATACATCACTTGGTCACATAGCATGAGCTTACAGCTGGACTAGGGTCACCGCCACCGCCAACCTTTTTGAAGCTAAGTAAGAGCAGCCCATCTCGTTGATGGTCCTAAAATGATATATCACAAGTCTTTGCCATCGCATATTCTCAATCATCTTGCATAAATCCATTGCGCGAAGATAGTCCCACGAAGGAATGCAACCTCCGAGAATCACACTTTCTTCCACATTGATTGAGCGCACCGGGCTTCTGCCTAGTTTTCTATCAACTGTTCCCTGGCATCGTGGAATGCGTCTAATATGGCAAGATCGAAGAGGTGGATCTTGACCAAGTCCTGTGACTACCAACCCGGAGGGAGCGTTCAACTCGGCCAGATTCTCGCCAAGCCGAAAGATCAGTTTCACGCACTGCAGCCGGCTGGGCCGCTGCCTCTCCCCCAAGAATTGATCGTCGAGCATACTTCTTGTGAAGACCTTAACGTGCAGATGAGCGACGAGCTCACCGCCCATTTTGATGCCTGGGCGAGTTTGTACCTCGTTTCGACAAACACCAAGGTTTCCTCTACACGCTCGAACACTTTCAGCTGGCATTTTGACAAGCTCGACAGCATCACCATGACACCATCACTCGATTATGTACGAGCAGCTATGGATCACGGCGATGTTACTGCAAGCCTCAAGAAGTGATCTTTCAAAAAGAGGGTGTACATGGTTACGGGCGTCCGTGTTGTCAGCGGCGCCAGGATCTCACAAAGCAACGAGGCCGATGCTCGAGTCTCTGCGTCTGCACAGGTCAGCCTGGACACAGGAATCGATACAGTCGGTGCTGGTGCTGGGCTGGGGTGGAAGTCGTCAAATGCTGAATCTGTGGGAAGGACGTCGGATTTCATGTTTGCGTATCGCCTGAACGAGATTCGATATCGCGGCAAGATCATTCATAAGACTTACATGGGAGGAGAGCTCTCTTCAACCGAGTCCAGGGCTCATTCCACCCTGAAATCATCGTCGATGGTTTTGAGGTGCTTGGGATCTATGAGGACTCCTGGAAAGAGAATGTGAAAGATTTTGAACGGGTGACGATTCCTTCGCATGAAGATCTTGAGTGCTATTTGAGTAAATAGGCACAATGAGCTTTGAGAATGACAGCCGATGAAGGTCATGTACACATAAATTTGAAAAATAGATGCAGGGGGACAATTGCCACACTTCATATGTTTTGCATCCTCACGTGCAGGAGATTAAGGGAGACATGTTGGATGCGATGATTCCAGCTCTACTTCTCAGTCCAGCATACTTTACACGTACTCACAACAGGTATCTCTTTATACGAGGGCGGCAGTAGATGATTTCTAGATCACTATTGATAGCCAGCAACGTGACCAATTCTACACATAGCCAAATGCAGGATTTTATAATGTCCAAGTGCACCAATCATAAACTATTCATATACTAATTACTGTAGGGGAATATTCGAGCCAAGATTCACGTTTCGATCTCAGAAGCTTACTTTATCTCTTGTAGGCTTTTATTACTATCTGCTTCGCATATGAAGACTTGCAGCGCGGCCTTCCTCTTTACGAAAGACCTCTTGCAGCATCAACTTGATAGTGTCTAATCGCAATAGCTGTGAGATCTCCGTATACAAAGTATATTCTTCCACTAAGCAGGATGCACTTTTGCGATGTGATAGTATCACGTCCTATGCCAGAGAATCATGAACCAGTTTCCTTTGGACAGATACGTACCTGCATAAAAGGGGTGAGAAACCAAGTAGCAGCCATATATACTGAGAAGTAGTCATAGCATCATTAAGCTCTGAGTGTTTCGATCGCGCCGTCCTGGACAAAAGCAGCTTGCCTAGGCTCTCATCAAAACAGCTTCGTAATTACTACTGGCTTGAGTCGGGCAAGACATTTTCAACCGGAAATCTGCAACGGTGTCAACCATCCGCCCTCGCTTGAAACCAGAATAGTGTGCACAGCTGCTGTGTCTGCATCGAAAAGGGGAGTAGTTCCACTCTTGCACTCTGAGATCAACAATTTCCTTGCTATCTGCGTTCCCTCTCCACATTTTACGATGCAGATGGAGTTGCAGCGAGTATCACGGTGATTGAGAATGTCTCCAGAAGCAGCATATGTCATCATTTCTCATGTGAGTTATTATAGGAGGGTGTATCTAATATGTAGTCACCAAATTTTCGAATTTAGCGTGCTGGAGTTGTCAAACAAGAAATCAAATCCATCAGCTTTGGAGCAGGGGGGCCACTTGTCTCGAAGGCGTTTTGTGTCCTGGTGTGGGCGCACATCCTTTCCCGTATCAGCCTGAAGGGCATACCACCACCACCATCGGAACATTTGATATTAATAAATCGTGCTCGAGGTGTGTGGGGTCGTGTTCCGAAAAGCGACACAGTCCTCATCCACTTTTGACACCTTGGCTCGCATGTTCATCTGTTCAAATTGGAAACCGGAAGTCGGTACGAAGAAGGAAACGAGACAGGCTCAATCACGCCATTGCCGCCCCTTGCCGGGCTGTAACATCTTGGCAAGCCAGGGAAACAATAGAGAGAAGGCGTTGGAGGGATCTGTCTGCAGCTTGTCTGTAGTATGGTAGTAGGTGCACTTGTATTGCCAGGCCCTGGGCCCAGTGTTGTCCTATCATGGCGCCTTCTCTGTCAGTGGAGGGGCCAAATGCCTGCATCACGCAATCCCCAGTGGCTGCCGATGCAGCTGTGTGTTGCACTGCTGCGCGATAACCCAGCCGGTGGCCCCATAGGGCTGCTGGGTATGTTTCATCGCATCAGTCCTATTTCCAGAGTTTCATCATGTAGATTCTCCCCTTCATGACTGGTAGCGATGTGCTCCAATGCACATCGAAGATGATCCGCTGCGTCTGCGTGGATCTGTGTTGAATTGTGAAGCTGAGCGCCTGGTGAGTCGATGACAGCACCCCAACACGAGCGTGCCGCGTGGCAGCAACCCGCTGAATGATCCAGTATTCTATTCTGGTATCTTGTTGATTTGCCCCTGCCTGTCCAACACGACGGGCGTAGGTGTAGCCTATACGAGGGTCTCTCAATTTGTGGTCGGCTTTTGAGGTCATATCCATGTCGTTATAAGGAACAATACGTCGACTACGTAATAATTACTATGCATATATGCGGGGCTTGCCTAGTGGCTCCTATTCTTGAAAGCAATGTACAAATTCAGAGGCTCAAGTTGATCACAGAAGCTGGAATACTTTTTCAGTGGTCAAACATGGCTTCAAAAGGCTAATATTCCTGGGATTAACTAACCACAGGCAAATTGGGTGAAATCAAACCCACTCCAGATGGCGTCAAGAGGCATTTTCAAATTAGCCATAAGATAATGAACTATATTGTATTTATTGCAGTACGAGTTGAAGTCGGTCTGCATGTCTGGAACCGTACGAATTGATATTAGCATCAACTGGTCCGGCTGTTTGATTCACATCCCGAGAACCATCCATCTCAAACATTCTACCTACCATGTATGAACTTCTTGATACTTCACTCAAATGGACAGAAGATAGTTCAGAACAATGATGTCCTGGAATAATAATAAGATGAACGGACAGTATATATTGTAAAGGTCATAGATTTACTGTAGGCTTGTAGCAGTTAGAGATTGTCCGTCGCGACACCGATAGGTAACGTCCAGCTTCTACCATGCAACTGCAATTTAGGCGATGCAAGGCACCGATAGTAAATTCAAAAGAGCCTCGGTGGTGGGCGAACATTAAGTGGCATGTATATGAGACCCGAGCGTGTATTAATTACCATTAAAAATTAAGTACTGCAGGTATGGTAGGTTGTTATGTAATTAAATACTCAAGTATGCAGAATTCGCTGTGAGTGAGTGCTCATGTTTGATGGATTCTTTAGGCTTCAGTGCACCAATTTGTCTGGGGATTTAACCGACCATCAATTCCGTCCTGACATTTGCTGGTATTGGATAGGAGGAAACATGATCTTCGCCAAGATAAATGAATCGTCTGAAGAAGATCAGCGCGACAATGCCCAGACCAGACATCCATCCCCTTCGTTTCCATGGCCAAGACGGATATAGAGGGAAAGCAATTCATCCATACAAAGCCAAGACAAGAGAAAAAGCATCGTACTCTATCAGAGGCACGCCAGTAAGACTCCTGTCCCACTCGGTGGCAAAGCCAACGGCGAAAGGGCTTCTGAAAAGGGGCAGCTCACGTGAACCAGAAGGAGACTCGGGGATGACGGCCCACCCTTGAAGGCCGGCCATTTCATGAGCCCTCCCTCTCACGTCACACACCCACCGTTGCGCGCTTGCGATTTCATGTGGTAGCTTTGTGAGGTGCCCGCCTTTGCATCTTACCGCCCGCCGGCCGTGGGCCAGGGTAACCCACCTAACCCGACCGACCGGCTTTGGAATGGCAGGAGCTTGGGGGCTGGGGTGAGGGTGACGGGCTGGGAAAAGTGTGAGAGTGGGGATGCGCTGAGAGAGAGGTCGGCCGGACCGTGACGACTGTCTCGTGTGGGACTGGGACGTTATCAGATCCAAAGCGGCCTGACAGCCCCATTAGCGGGCACCAATTTTGGTCTGAGACGATCAAGGAGACCGGACTAAAGACTGAGAAAGAAAGAAAAAGAGTAGACTACGTAGTAAAGCACACATTGATGTGCACACAGTCAACAACCAATACGCCTACCCTCCCTCATTCTTCTTCTAGTCACACTCTCTCCCCCTCCTCCTCTAACCCCTCCTGTACTGTTCCAAAAAAGGGAGGCAAGAACAAAAAGAGAAAACGAGAGGCACGGGGGGAGAGAGATCGACGAAGCTGGGGCCGCGTCAGCTCCCCCCCCCGATGCGGGTATAGTATACGGCGATCCCCACAATTCGGAGCTCCGCTACAATTCTTCAATTTCGAAACGGCTGTCGGGAGTCGGCGGCTATTCTTGGCTCTGGTGAACCGGAATCCATGATAAACAGAAGGGGGAAAAGGAAAAGGGAGAGAGGGAGGGGTTATCTTTCTGTAGATGGGTCAAAGGTGGGCGATCTCATCGATCGTGAAGCACCTTGCCTCGGTGAGCCTTGTCGCATGTGGGAGGGATGGAGCCACACCATGACAAGCACTTGGGATGACCGGCTGCTTATCAGGGCTGAGCGCGTTTTTCTCTCTTCTCCTCCTAGTCGTAGAATAAAACTTGTTTGAACAAGCGATAACAATGATGACGATAATAATATTGCCACACGGAATTTTGAAGCTTTTTTAATTTTCATAAAAATCAAATGGGAATAGGATATTGTAGAAAAATGAATGCAAATTGGAGATAAAATGCTTTTGCCCAAGCACCAGGTCAGGCATCCAAACCGTAAAAGCCCGTCCCAAACCATCTAGCCCAAAAAGAAAACGCCCAAAAATGATGGTGTGAATGGTATATGTACATGTCCCAAGAAACCAAATATGTTATCACCGATGTGACCGATATGTGCCAGAGAAGGGGAAGAAAAAAGAACCCTGATCCAGCCATGATCATCACTGCCCCCGTCTTCAGTAGTCTCATTTCATCAACAAGGTTTCGGGGGCTTTCCCCAAACCTCAGACCAATCAGATGGTCTAGATGGTGAGCATGCCCATCAGCATGTAGCACACGAAGCCGACGACGACCCACCACATGAGCAGGCGAAGGCCGACGTTGAGCATCTGCATGCGGTTCCTTCTGCGGGAGCGGCGCACAAAGTCGCTGCTGTCGTTGACGTTGGGGAACTTTTGGCCCTTGGGCACGCACTCGCCCAGGAACGCGCACAGGGGCTCCCAGCCCTCCTGGACACGGAACTCGAGCAGCCTCTCGGGCTTCTTGCCGTCCTGGGTGGCCAGCTTGACCACGTTGGCGTAGTGGCGGCGGTAGATGTCCTTGCCGCGGTTGGCAAAGTCGCCCTCGAAGAAGGTGTCGAAGAACATCTTGAGCATCGGGTAGTACATCTGCGCCGCCCACGACCCGGACAGGCCAAAGGGGAGGATCTTGTTGCTGAGCGCCGCCAGCTCGTGGTCCGTCGCCCGCCAGAACACGGTCGGCATCGTCGACTTGTGCCAGCTGTCGACGTCACGACCCGTCAGGACCACCTTGGCCTCCGGGTACACCTCGATCAGCTCCTCGGCAAAGGCGCACGCAGGCCAGTCGCACACGGCCTGGCAGTTGCCCAGCAGCTGGTCCCAGAACTCGCGGGTGCGGATGGTGCCCTCGGGCAGGGGGGAGCGCTCGGGGAAGTACTTGGCCACCAGGGCGTCGTGCCACAGCAGGGCGTCTGGGGGGTTCTCGATCGAGGCGCACATCATGTGGTAGGTCTCGACGTAGCCCAGGTGCCTCATGGCCGCACGCATAGCTAGTTATCGAATGTTAGTTTTGTTGATTTCTTTTTCTGTGTAAGGACACAAGTGTATAAGGGTTCAAACATACAAGCTGTGCCTGTTCTTCCGACTGCCAGCAGCAGAACCTTCATGGGAACGGTCCTGGTCTGCTTGCGCTTGTCGAAATCCGTGTCATTGGTGAAGACATCTGTGATGGGCTTGCGGGAGTATGTGTCTGCGTAGCAGGGGAACATCTGGGGCTTCTCGATGGCCGACATTTTCGGTGTGTAGTTTTGTGTTGGATTATTGTGGGTTTTCCGGTTCGACGGCTGCAGGGTGCTTGAGGGAAAACTATAAATGGGTATCTTTTTTCTCGAAATGTCGTTGTTTGTTGAGAGCAAAGGACGAGGAGGCCCTATTATTTTCTGAATCGGATATAACGAGTGGTGGGTGTGTTTGTTAAGGAGTGTATGTGTGTAGGTATAGGAACGGGCTTGGTCCGTCCTTGTTCTTGTTGGTGTAGTAGTCTTACGACTAAGTGGAAGATGGAAGGGAGAAGATAAAAAGACAAGAGAGAAAGAAAAACGAGACCATCAAGACGACCGAAAGAGAGGCGGTCGACGGCCAGAAATAAAGATCATGAACCACCAGGATGTGTGTGGACTACGGGGCTAAGCTGGTGACGGATGGGCCCTCTCGAAGGTGGTGGGTACGTACTCACCACGCAGAATAGTTACAAGGGTACGTATGTACACGCTCACCTCAGGGTTATTGCCTCCCCCTCTCAGGAGACTTACAGAGGAGGGTACGTTGGTACATGAGTAACCTGTAGCAGGGCCAAGCCCGTCTCTTCCTTGTCCCTTTTTCCCTCCTCGTCCCCCCCATCCTGGTCATCCCTGACTATCAACTAGGGGTTGAGTCGTCTGTGATTTTGTGTGGGGAAAGGGCCAAGAAAATTCCAGGTAGAAGGGAAAGGGTCTGACGGAATCTCGCATGGAGATGAATTGTGGAAAACGAAACCGGCCTAGTGACGAAGAATAGAAAATGCAACGCCACATCCAACTACGTACCACCAAGTAACAGACAAGTTTTGGGATGCGTAAGGGAAAGGAGAAGAAAAGGAGAGAGAAAAAAGAAAGGAAAAAAGAGACATGGCGGCGGGAACTAATTCCAACTCCTTTGAACCGTGGCGTAGAATAATCTGTCACAATTGATAACGGGTCTGCATTTCAGGTCTGCAAACAGAAACCACCAAAAAAAATTGGCAGGAGTAAGAGTGACGGACGCTGGGCCGGGCAGCTCTCGGGGCCAAAGAAGAGGGGAGGGGGACGGTGGCTGATTTAGCCGCGCGTACATGGTATTATGGTAATATAGAAATAGTACGAATGTTTAAAACTATAGAAGAAGAAGAAAAAGAAAAAAAGAAAGACAAAGCCAAAGTGGAGAGAGGCTATAGCAGTAGTAGCAGCAACTTGCAAGCAAGCCTCGGCCCCTCCTCCTGAGTGGCTAATATCCAAGATGATCAGGGTGGGGACTTGGTTTCCTCTTGATTTGGGTGGCATCAAGGAGGCTCGACCGTTTGCGCGAATCGAGAGCCAAATGTGCCAATGTTGTTTGGTTCTCCGCGCCAGGCTGGGGCTTGCTGCATTATTTTTCCTCCCTTCCACCATCGAGGCGAGGCTTAGAAGGTGGTGTCGTCGTCGTTCGTTGGCTCGTTGGTTCGTCGGTTACTTCCCCGATCCTTGGAATTCTGGTTAACGCTTGGGCGGTGCGGCGTCGATCCCATCAAGCCACAACTGCAATGGCTTGCGGTTGGTCGAGAACACTAGGCGCAACCTGTCATGGCATTCATCAATTTCATCTTGATTAGGATGTCAGGGGGAGGAAAGGAGCCGCATTGTTGTTGGTAGGCATGGGCCCCTGTGCAGCGAACCTCCCTTCCGCCACTCCCAAGTTGGCACCCGGAAGTCGGAGGTATTCTCTAAGGAGGCCAGTGCTGGCTCCAACAAGGCTCTACCGCGCCGTCACAGTAGTACCAAGCTTTTGGTGCCAAGACATGGGAGTAAATTGCACCGGATGCGATCGATCACAGGGTGGGAGCACATAAACAAGATCTACACCTACACCGACAAGCGATGTGAAGATTCATGCGTGCATAGTGTTGACCTACCAATGATTGTGCTCCGAATTGTGATCGGCTTTAATCATGGTACAAATCGCCTCCCGAATGGAGGAAGGGCGCGCGCAGGTGTACCATAGTACGGTAGAACCCTGAGGTTCCCTCGGCGTTTCTGGAAGAATTACGAATGTTTCACAAAGAGGAGCTGCAGGAAAAGAGTCGAAACGAGCGCGCCAAGGAGAAACGATAGTTGAAACAAAACGGGCTAGGGGTTGGTGTGTGTGTGGAAAGCCAGTAAGAGGAGAGGGCCCCATCGACCCTTTTGGGAGGGCAGTGGCGGGCCAACCAAGAGGAGGATCCTCGCACCCCTCCTCCAGAGTCGATTGGCCCTTGAGGCTTCCTGGCCGGCTGCCACTGCCGGTGGGATGTTTCCCGCTGACCAGGCACCTGAAGAATAGAGGCCAGGGGTCTACGTAATTTCAGGTGTCATCTGTGTGCCTTGCGGCGTGGTTATTTCTAGCAGCAGCAGATGTGTTTTAGTCTGGTAAAAGTTCAGACGAGATGCATTGTCATCTGCAGCGGGCGGGCGATGATCAAGGAGGATCCCTTGCTTGTTGAAGAAACTGAGGGCGCCTATACAAGTAGAGGCCAGTTGGGCGCGGGCGGCCCCGCGTGGGCTGGTGACGACAGTATATACTTTTTATATCCTTCTGGGCTTAGTTGGTGGCGTAGTGGATCAGGATAGTTACGCGTCTGTACTATGGTATATACTACCATAGCAACATTTACAGTCGTACTGGGCACGGGCGGCACGGGAAGAGACACACAGACCGAAGGGCCTGTCTGTCTGCCTTGTCAAAGCCTGGACGTCACTCACTCCAGCCTCCAGGGCGCCACTACTTGCCACTTGCAGGGCTCTCCTCATGCGAAGCAACCACCCCCCCCCCCTTTCCCCTCACACTCCCTCTCCCCGGAACAACGCACTTGCCATCTCTGTACACGCCTCCGGCTTCCGTGAATGGTGCTGTCCCATCTCATCCTTGACGCCGAGGTCCGACCTGCATTTCCGGCTGAGGCGGTGATATTTTCCCCAGGGAATCGGTAAATTAATCTCATCGAGAAGGGAGGGAAGCGGCAGTTGTTCCCCCTTTCTCATTTCGCTTGGGAGCCTCTGGCCGTCTTGGAAAGGGAGGGGGCCATGAGGATTTGGGGGGGGGGGGGGTTGTGAGCCTCCTCCTTTCTTCATCTAGACCAAAACAAGGCACCATGTAGGCATCCAATTTTCATGTCATGGGGGCGGCTGGAATCATCAGGTAAGTTGTCTCGTGTTGAGAGGCATCAGCTCATAGCACAACCAGCAACGGATGGACTGATTTCTATTCTTTCTTACTTTCTCTGAGACCAGTACAACGTAAAAAGATGGATTCATTCCTCGGGCGAGTCCATTGTAGGGATCGGAGATCCGACTAAGCCTACCACCGGACCGGCTTGTTGGGGTTTCAGATCACCACGAGACTCCCTCGTATCACCTAGAGGACTGTTTGCAATACAGTTCTGTCCACTGTACTACTGTCTTGCTTGCTCAATGGATGACTGCTGAAAGATCTTCCCCCATCCCCATCATTTCTCCTATCTTTTAGCTGGTGGGAAGATTACTTACATAGTACATAATATAACGTCGCAGATAGAAAGAAGAAAACACAGATATTAGACCGCCAGTCATGCTCATCGGATACCGACATCCGCGGCGCCATAGGCAAGAATGTCGATCGTCAGTGTCAAATAGCCTACCCCATGCATGCATAGCATGGCATAGTATGGCATGGGGCTGACCGAGGGCCTGCAGGGCTGGCCACGGGGCGCCTAAGGTGAAACGGCTGTCCCACTGCCGCTGTCTCAACCGAGTACCGCATACCGATCAAGTGGGTATCACCGACTCCCGGGAGGCCGTCTGGACCTTTCATAAACCCCTTAGACGCGACTACTACGTACTATCGAAGGGGTGAAGGGGGCAGAAAGGTGGGCTCCGGGGATTTAGAACGATGATCAGAAAAGAAGAAGAAAAAGCGGGCAACAGGGCAGGACCAGGGTGTATGCTGCAAGCCTTCTTTCATGTCAGCTAATGCATGGTAAATTATGTAGTGTAGTGTTGCAGTGCTACGTGGGTGGTGCAACTACAGTGAAGTGATGGTGTGTATGTAGTGCGACGGATGAAATGTGCTACTATGTACTACTATTACTGTGTATGTACTGCCATAATTTGTAACACTATGCACAATACTAGACGAACACGACGTTGGAGAAAGTGAGTATTAAAATAAATGAATTAAAAAAGAATAAAACCTGACAAATCGTCTCACCACCACCAGCCTGGCCTGACCTTGGTCGCGTGCGTCATCAGATCACCACAGCTAATACACTGCTTACTTAGGACGAGGAAAGTAGGAACAACAAGCGTGTGAAAGGCCAATGGTGATGGTGCTGTTGCTGCTATAGGAACTGTCCGGCCAGACCGGATCCAGATTCGCAGAACCTCATTGCTTGTGGGGACGGGTGGCTGGCAACAAGGTAGATGAAGATCATATAACTTACTATGTGCACACCATCAGTAAAAACCGATAGAAGTAGAGAAAAAAAGACAGAGGTTGGGACTTCTCCTTCGTCATCGTGCAGAGCATGTTACGGGCCGGATGGTTTTTTTTGAAAAAAAAAAAAAAAAAAAAGAACACAACAACCCCAAAAAAAAAACACAAAACAGCAACAAAACCGCCCCCCCCCTCCCAACCCCGCACACCGCACCCCCCCCGC
>JACWRQ010000523.1:0-21855 GCA_014849955.1 Cryphonectria carpinicola | reverse complement strand
CGCGGGTGGCCGGGGCCTGCGGTGGCGCCGCCGGCGTCTGTGCCGGGGCGGGGGGGTTGTTGGTGTGGGGCGTTTTGGGGGGGGGGGGGGTGTTTTTGGGGGGGGGGGTTTGATCTGGTACTCTCTGCTCATTGGAGCCAAGACCCTGACTCTGAGACGAAGAAGAAAAACAAGAAAATGCCCCAGAACCTTGCAGACGTTGCGCCCTTGGCAGCAACAGACTATACAACACTACATGCTGTAATATATCAGATTTTCCGTAATAATCCTTGTCTCCCTCTTGACCCCCCTCGGGAACCCCTTCAGTCGACTCAATACTACCCTCCAGTACTGTATCTCCTCCTAACGTGTCAGTCCATCCCTGCGGGGTTTTCCCTCCCCCCTCCCTCTTTTTTTTTCTTTCTCCTTTCTTTTTCCTAGGCTGCATTAGGGGGCCCCGAAAAGCTGAGGGGGCGCCGAATTCCGAAGGCGTTCGCGTCGCCAGCCACGAAAGCAATCCGTACATAGTAGGGACGTAGGAACTACGTCACAGGGCTTCAAGAGAGAGAGAGAGGAAGGGGGGGGGGCGGGAGAGGAGGGGAACAATGTGATCTTGAGCCGGCTCTCTCGTCCTCGTTATGTGGTCACACAACTGATCTGTGCGTCAGACCTAAATCCCCATCCCTCGGGGGAAATGGCCGTCGTGGGAGTGTTGTCTACGAAAAGCCTTTCCTCCAAAGGCAGATCCGTCACAAGGGGTGAACAGCCCACTATAGCTACTATAGGATTTGACTTCGTGCAAAATGTGACCCTGCACTCCGCACATGATGCGGTCTGTCTGTTGTCATCATCTACTGGGGTTTGAGGGTACGGTCAGAACTTTATTTGTCATACGTCTTAAGCCAGAAGCTCAGGATGATCAGATACAATCACCCGAGCTGGAATCATTGCGAGCGAAACAAGAGAGGGGCAGATGGTAGAGAAAGAAAGGAGGAGGAGGGGAGGGGGAAGCAAAATTCAGGGCACAAGACAGGAAGTGTGGGCCGCGGGGCAAGGGGGACAACGTCTGAGCCCACCGTCACTCACCTCTCTCACCTACAATACCTTGAGTACTGCATAACCTCGGTCTTTCAGGTGCGCTGAATTCTCACCAGCCCCCACAATTCAAGGTTGCTTGGCAGGGTCCAAATCCAAGGTTCCGATCTACCCATAGTAAGAAATAGTCCCTCCCCATATCGCAATAGCCCTCCGTAGGATGTTGCTTGATTCCCCCGTCAGTCTTTGAGTCTGATATTATTGGCTGTGTAAGTAATCACCATCAACGTCCTATCTAAAGGACCTTGGTGGGCTTCTCTCACTTTGACGGCGTCGAGAAAACACCGGCGGTTCCCCTCCACCCCAAACAGGCCTGAGATTCAACTGGAGGCTCCCTGCAGATGGTAGATGCTAGGCTCATGCCCATATACAGTAACAGCTATGTTCTGCAGTACAAAGGAAGGGGAAAAGAAGAAGGAGGAAAACCATCCCAGCTTCAGTTCATTACTGTCTGTCTGATCACGTACTTAAATAACGATCTTACTTCACATCATCCGTTGCAATTTCTAGCCCTCCCCCTCCCCTCGGGAAGGGGGGGGGGTCCATTCTCGTTGTTATCTCCGCTAACTTCAAGTAGATACACAGCGAGGTGAAATTGGAGACCGGCGTTTCCCGGTAATGTGCTTCAACCCAGCCCTCCTCTCACTCCCCTATCCCTCTCTTTCCTATGATATTCCACTCCCTCTTTTTCTTTTTTTCTTTTTGTTGCTCTTCTTCCTCTTCCTCCTCCTCCTCCTCTTCTTTTATTTCCTCTTCTTATTTGCTGATGTAGATTTCGTGGGCGAATTCGCACGAAAGGACTGACGTCGAGGAGTAAGTATTATTTGTCAACCCAAGCGTTCTGGTGTAGACATGACGGCAAACAAAAAGCGGCCCCCCCCCCCAAAAAAAACCCAGCTGCAGCAGAGTGTAGAATACGTCAAACGGTGTTGTTTTAGACCTGCTTGGGAGGGCTCGGAATTACCAGAGAAGAAAAGTATTGTCCTATTCCCCTGGCTGTTAAGAACGAATTTTCTGCATCCGTGTGGTACTGGATTTGACTGTCTTTGAGGGCTCATGGGAAGGGAGCCAAAGAGTGAACTTTCCGTGATCACAGGCGCTCCAGCTTATCAACACGGTGGGCTTCCCGCCCATGTACGTTCTGAGAGGGTATGGTTGTATCTTGAGAGTCTTGGTAGATTTTCTATGACCATTCTAGATGGCCTCCCCTCCCCCCCAGGGTCGGCAGCAACCTCATTGTCAAAGCCGACGCTCTCCTCTCCTCTCCTGGAGTGCCGGGAGATCGTTGAGCATTTCTATCTGCCAGTGTTTCTATACATCACAGCCGTTCGGATAGTCGACGAGTTTCTTAAGCTGGCGAATGTCTTTTGAATTGAACAAGAGGTAGCAATCTGATGGCAACCTGTTGCACCAGAACTAGGGCGCCGTCGCACAGATAAGAATGGCCACAAGAGCGATGGGCAAGGGCTCATGCAGCCCAAGCGTGCTTGTGCAATAAAGGACAGCAAACGAAGGCCACACGGGCACAAGAACAGAGTGAAAAGCCTGCCTTAGACCTGTTCAGAGGGTTCAATACTAAGAAAAGAAGGGAAGATTGTTATTTTTTTGCTGTCTGTCTGAAAAAACCGAAAGGGGGTGGTACCATTATAGCTGTACGAAGACCCAGGGCCCATTTCGCTGCATGTCCTGAGGACCACCACATTGGCCACCACAAGACTGTCTCGACCAGCCTCCACCACCACCTCCACCAGCAGCAGGACCAGAAGGACCAGCACTTTATCTCCTCGGCGGGCTGCTGGGCACTGATGTCAGTCTCGTGCTCTTCAAGTTTGATGGAGAGGGCCTAGCGGACCTTTGCGAGAAGACCTTGCATTTCGCAGCGGACCCTGTGAGACCCTGCGAGAAGACCTTGCATAAACCCGGTCTCCCACCCTGGCACTCTTCGTCCTCTTGCTCGGCCTGGCCTTCCACTCTTGGCTGTGCGACTGAATCCAAGGGTGAAATCAATTCGAACCTCGTCTGTAGCGAGAGAGAAGTCAGTCTCTCTCCACGCACAGAGCCCATTTCATACTACATCAGCGCTCGTCCGACAACCTCGCCCAGATGCTTACCGGAATGCTTGACGCCTTTCTGCTCCTCCAAAAAAGGGGGAAAAGTCAGTAATGGAAACTAGGCATTAAGGTAATTTCAACTGAGCTGTGTGTTTACTTACTATGGTTGATCATAGTAGCATGGAATTTGACAACATCGGGGCCCTGAGCAGATTTTTTGTGTACTGGAACTGGGCCTCCGAAACCTTGAGCTGCTCCTGCAAATCTTTAATGACCCCAGACGCCAGGTTAATTACTGGCATTAGCATCACGGACCGCTTCCAAAGCAGAAACAGCCCTGATATTGAACTGTTCTCTGAGGGCAGCATCGGCTTTGAGAGTAGCCTCGATGTTATCCTTGATCTTAGCTGAAGCATTGAGATTGTCCTGTGCCAAAGCAGCAATCTCAATAGTCTCTTCGACCATGGCATCAACAAGGACCTCACGGGGAGTCCTGGAGTCAAAGGTGCGGCTGGTGGGGCCTTCCTCCAGGCCCAACATGGGGCAAGGCCAGGCTCGCCGACCAGCGGCGAGATCAAGTGAGCCTGCGCAGAACCTTGCCAGCCTACCCAGCACTGTTGCCAGTCGGATTGACGATGTGTGCCCTGATCAAGCTGCAGCTGGTGTGATCCATGCTCTTCCTCCGCTATTTTGTATTTGTTGTCGGCCGGCGACGCAACGTACTTGTATGCCCCTCCTTGCTGGGGCAGGTGGCGGCTCGACTCACTGTTCCACAATGCATCAGCCGTCGAAGGTCATTTAAAGACAAAAGAAGACGGATCATATGGATGGAAGAAGACTTACTACTGCCAGACTGTTTCTGCGTGACGAGCCCGCGTCAGCAGTCACTTGCGGGGACATCTTGGGTGACACCGTCACATCTCGAGCTTGGGGTTCGCTGGAACACAACCAGTGTTGGCTGAGATGGAACAGATGGAGAGCCTGCACCGCTCGCAATCCTAGCTCAGGGAGGTGGACGATCAAGTCGGCTTCTCAGAAGAAGGATGAACGAGCTGAGGGCAGATGAGGAGGGCACCGGAGAGACTAGAGGTCGAGGAAGATGAAGACGGAGAGATGCAGGCAGATGGAGAGGGTGTTGGAGAGTCCAGAAATCGAGGAGAAAGAACCTCAGGCGGGCACGAGGCGAGCAGTACAACAGATGAAGAGATGAACCTACCTGTAACATCGGCTTGAGGAGCACCACACCTTCTCGTGGATACACAAACTGGCTCTTGGTGGTCGTTGGGGAAAGGGAGGGGGGGGGGGGACGGTGGTATATATATATATATATACTCGTCGAGGAGTAGGGAAAAGACCTCTGTAGCAGCTTCCTCCATTTGTTTACCAGTATAAAGCAAGAAGAAGGAGGGCACATGGAGAAGAGGAGAGGGAGGGAAGGACAGAGAAGGAAAGGCAAAGACGGTGGGAAAGAGATGGCGCAAGAAGAGGGTCCTTTATGCCCCACGCAGCTAGACATTATGAAGAAAAGAGCTTGAGGTAGGGGTCTAGTAGGAAAGAAATAAAGGTGTCGCCTTCCAGTATCTGATCAGCTACCTTTTCCCCCCTTCATATCCCAGAGATCGCGATCATTTTGTGGGAAGGAGGATGCCCCGGAGCCACCAAGCAAGCGACACTCCTCTGACATGGTCATGGGTTATTACTAACCAGGTCTTTCCATTTCTACCAAACATTCTTTCAGGCAAGATCGTGAACCTTGCCAGTCCATAACTACCCCTAATATAACAGCTGAGGAGCTCCCAGAAGGCTCTAGTTGGGCTCCGCCGGGGGGCTTCAAGGCTGCCCCAGGGCTGTTCCAGACCTGACTGTCCTTCCAGAGGCAGCACTAATCTCAATTGCTGACACTCTTGCCCTCTGGAGAAGTCATGCAAAAGATCAAAAGCTCTGCTTGCCCTTGCTGTTTGTACCGCCCTACCTAGGGCGAGCCCAGAGCCTCTTCAAATCTTCAATCCTCTCAATGATTCACCTACTCATTATCCCATTCCTTCCTTCTCATGCCTTGGACCTTCCCAAAACATCTGCAACTGAGAATCTCAGTGCCCATTGTTCAAACTCCAGCGAATATACCCAGCCGGCACCACAACGTCCGTATTGCCGAGCAGCGAGGTATTACAGTGATTGCCACCAAGAAGCACTCGGCAACATCAAAGTCCCTCCTCGATAGACGACAGTTCCTCCTCGATAGAAAGGTCCGTCTCGACTAGCCCCTTGACGAATTTTGGAATCATACGTATCGGATACCACGTACAATGGAGTTTGCAAGTACTGAAGAGTATAAATAAGATGCGGGGGATCGGCAAAAGAAGAAGAATAAGAAGAAAAGCGCAGAGAAGGCACCTCACTTTCCACCAATTCGAAGGTTCACTCCTCTGCATCTACATGGGTGAACTCTGCGCGATCGGCATACGGTACTATTGGGATGCTTGCTCCCCCCATGTTGGACCCCTGCGCGCACAGGGCATGCCCGCAGCAAGGACAGCAGCCAACCTGCTTGTTGCCCGGACCTAAAAAAAGGAACACTGTTAGATGGCATGATTTCTGGTCGTCTTCGCAGGCAAGACAGTTGCCGGAGGAGACGTACAGTCAATTGCTAGGTGACCTGATTCTGCTGCAAACCACCCGGCTTGCAACGTTTCGCTTGTGGCCCCCCCTCCTTTGCTATCTGCCGCTGCCCGGGTGACAGGCGATGGCGAAATCACACTGCAGCATCTCGACAAGCGGGCAATGCGGGTCCTGGCCGTAGGATCTGACCATCTTCCCAGATAATTCTTGATAGATAAAGTAGTAGCAAATGCATCTGTCGTCCGTCCTTACGAGTCCTTCAGACTGGTGCTCGTTGGCACTCGACTCTAGTCACCAGACCATCTCCAATCATTTATTCATTCTTGAACTGAAGATGAAGGTTTTCAACACTGTACTGTTTGCTCTGCCGTTCGCAGCAGCCCAGACCTGGGATAACACTTGCATCATTCCAGCAAGTGGAAATGGGACAGACGACGCCCCGGCCATCCGGCAGGCCTTCCAAGATTGCGGTACGAACGGCCACATCATCTTCCAAGAGAACAGCACCTACGATATACAGACAGTCCTGCAGCTTCACAACCTCAGTAACGTCCAGGTGGACCTGAGAGGCACCCTTCTCGTGCGCGCTGTTCCCCCCCCCCCCCCCAATTTGCTTCCGGTCCCGGACCTTGGTAGGCATTCTCTGACAACCGTCACAGTTCTCGACCGACGTTCGCTACTGGATACAGCATGGCTCGCACTACTACTTCCAGAACATATCCATTGCTATGGAGTTCTCTGGTGAAGACATCACCATCGATGGTCATGACACCGGCGTCATCGATGGCCAGGGCCAAGTGTGGTATGACCTGGCTCTGGGGATAGGCGGGCTCTTTGGGCGCCCGATCCCATTTTGTCTCCGAAACGTCTCCAATGCTGTGGCCAAAAACTTCAAGATCCTCCAGTCTGGGAAATGGTAAGTCTGTGGTCGGATGACGGTGATATCACTGAACGCCAACGTTGGGTGGCTGGCACCCGGCTGCGGGCACCGCTAACAATGTTGTGGCAGGAACTTCGTGATGGTAGAGTCGAAGAATGTTTTGGCAGAAAACATCTACATCTCGAGCACCTCGGGTGATTATCAAGTAGGTGGTCGCCGCCCCACAAAACGGTGGACTTCCATCCTCCCAGCTGACTTCGATGCAGGCAAATCCTGGGAACCTGGGAAACACTGACGGGTTCGACACAATAAATTGCGACAACATCACGATACAAGTAGGTTGATTCGTCTTGAGTGGTATTGGCGAGCCTCAACCATATACTAAAAAGCGCAACAAAAACAGAACAGTTTTGTCAATTCTGGCGACGATTGCCTCAGTGTTAAGCCAGGCAAGTCTCCAGCTGCAATCCAGCCATGTTCTTCCGGTAATTATCCCTGTCATCTTCATGCTGATTCAATCATGTAACTAGGGTCAACGAACATACAGGTGAATAATCTTACCTGCGTGAACACCGCTGGGATTGCCATCGGTAGCCTTGGGCAGTACGAGGGTGTATTTGATGCGGTAGAAAATGTCACGGTAGAGGATGTCTCGGTAAGAGCTCTGACCACAATATCTCAGTTGCTATCCATGGTAATAACGCTGATAAAAATTCTTTAAATTTTTTTTATTAAAAAAAAACCACAGCTGATAGGAAGCCGCACCGGGGCATATGTGAAAACGTACATGGGCAAGGCGACGTACTATCCTCCACAAGGGGGAGGCAATGGGACAGGATCGGTAAAGAATGTTTGTGAGTTCATACCCCATATTACATTTATTTCGTCAGAGCTAAGGTTGTTGTTGCTGACTATACCAAAGTGTTCAAAAATTTCTACGTGGAAAACATCACGGCCTCTCCGGTGCTCCTTCAGCAGTGCACCGCCTGGGCGGGTTGGGGAGTGCCATCATGCAGCGAGTACCCAGCAACTGGATTCACGTTTGAGAACTTGACGTGGACCAACTTTACGGGTTGGATGAACGAGACAGTAGGGACCAACACAGTATCTCTGGCTTGCTCGCCGTACTCGAGATGCTTGAACTTTCAATGGGATAACATTAATGTATTGCCAGCGAATGGGACGGCGACAGCTGAGTGCACAAACGTGGAGGGGTACGACGACACTTGCAGCAAGTCGACTTGAACGGATTCAATTTTATTGGGCCACTGGTGACCGAAACACACTCAGCTGTCTCGGTCAGGGTCCGGCTAGCTCTCCTTCTTTCTTCTCGTTCCCCTGGAGCTGCCCCTCGATAAAAAGCCTTCCCACTTTCTTTTCTTCATATTTTTTTTTTTTGACAAGGTTGATGTCCCAAATGAAGGTGTTCCCCCGAACCAATGTTTGTCTCGTAGGATCCTTAGCGTGACCCTCATGCAGGTTACAAGGGGCTATGCCCATTGGTAGTAAGGGCCGCCGAGAAGAGTGTTGCATTGCTACAGTATGTAGAAGGTGAACACATGGGCGTTGATGCAGCGGAAATAGCCGTGAAGCCTCGTCACTCCCGATGGTGACTTAAAAACTTTTGTTTGTCTATTCACTCATCGATTCGATTCTGGTCCAAGATTTTCCATATATCATCATCGGCTGAAGTCTCCCTCGGTCGCGCATCCAAGGGCTTGGTCTGATTGAGACCTGTTCTGACCCTGCGCCTTGGAAGTCAAGCAGAGATAAACTCTTATAATCAAATTGGGGAGAGAGAAAAAACCCCAGAACAACCTCGCTTAATCCGCCCCCCCCCCCCCTCTCCAAGAAGAGCAGAATGGACGGTGATCGGTCTCTGAGCCATGTGAAAAACGAGGCCAATGGATCAAAAGATTTCGAGATTGCAGTAGCCTCGCCTGTGGTGCCGAGCAAAACACAATCTCTGTCAGATCTCTTCACCATTGTAAGTATTTAGAATAGATGCGTAGCCCTTCACCCTGATCGCGATGAGCTCTCGTGGCTGTCCAAGTATTGGAAGATGGCTGACGCGGTGGAGCAGTTTTGTGCTGGCGCGGCTCTGATCTCAGATGGTTATCAAAACAACTTGATGACAATGTCAAACGTGCTCTTCAAGAAGGAGTACCCCGACACGTACACCCCGGCCGTGAGCACCAAAGTGTCCAATGCACTTCTTGTGGGAGAGGTGATTGGACAGGTCATCATCGGCTTCACCTGCGATTACATGGGCCGCAAGACGGCAATCGTGGTGACGACTCTGACAATCTTGGTCGGCGGAGTTCTGGCAACTGCAGCGCATGGCACCACGATTGGAGGCATGTTCTGGATGCTCACGATAGCCCGTGGAATCACGGGCTTTGGTACAGGGGGCGAGTATCCGGCGTCCAGCACTTCAGCGTCCGAGGCGGCCAACGAACACCATCTCACGAGCAACCGGCGCGGCACTGTGTTCATCCTGGTGACGAACCTGCCATTGTCCTTTGGCGGGCCCTTGGCCGTGATTGTTTTCCTGATCGTGCTCTCAGCAGCGGGCAGCAGTCATCTGTCGACCGTGTGGAGGGTATGTTTTGGCATCGGCTGCATCCTCCCCCTGTCGGTGTTCTACTTCCGCCTCAGGATGATGAACTCGAAGCTCTACCGGCGTGGGGCGATAAAGAACGCGGTCCCATACCGCCTTGTGCTCAGATACTACTGGAAGACCCTGATCGGGACTTGTGGTGCCTGGTTCCTCTATGACTTTGTCACCTTTCCAAACGGCATCTTCTCCGGAGCCATCATCTCTTCAGTCGTGGGGACCGGGGGCGACACGCTCCTGCGCACTGCGGAATGGCAGCTCCTCCTCGGCGTGATAGCCCTCCCAGGGATCTTCCTCGGCGCACTCCTCTGCGACCGCGTCGGTCGGAAGAACATGATGATGATTGGCTTCTCCGGGTACATCGTGTTTGGACTCATCATCGGGCTGGCGTACGACCGGGTGATCCACATCCTCCCGCTGTTCGTCGTCTTCTACGGCCTGATGCAAAGCAGTGGCAACTTTGGACCGGGGAACATGCTGGGGCTCATGTCGAGCGAGAGCTACGCCACGAGCGTGCGTGGAACCTGCTACGGGATAAGCGCCGCGTGTGGCAAGATAGGCGCGGCCCTTGGCACGGAGGCATTCACGCCCATCCAGAACACGCTTGGGAAGAAGTGGACGTTTATCATTGCGGCGATCTCCGGTCTGGTAGGGATCTTGGTGACGTGGATCTTCGTGCCCAAGATCACAGCCGAGGATCTGAGCCACCGAGACGAGAAGTTCCGACTATATCTAGTGGAACACGGTTGGGACGGCATTATGGGCGAGGAAGACTTGCAGGCGCTGGCTGGTGATGTACAGTCTGTCATCAGTGCAAGCCCTGGTGCGGTTTAGTCTAATCACATCTCGTTGCCACTCATGCCCCAAGACGGGAGTTGTCTCGTGATGAGAATAGGAGGTCCGCCCGATGGGCCAGACAAAGCAGTATTCTTAATACTGGCTCCTTTCAGCTTTAGATCTGACCACAATTCAAGGTTATTGCTATTTCTACCGACAATCGTTGCCAACACTTGCCATATCAGTGATTTTTTTTCCAAGTTGCATAGGTGTGGTATTGTTGATATTGGTAAAAATCATCGGCCCTCCGAAGCGCATAGAGACGGGGAGGGGGGGAGGGAAAGTGAATAATATATAGTCCCTATAAAATTTTATATATGCCAATTTGTCAATCTTTCATACTACAAGGCCCCAGATAATCATTACTTATCACTACTACTCAGGCGTGTCACCGAGGCATACGCATCAGGTGGAAATATTCGAGTCTTGGCCCCGGGGTCCATCCACTTATAATTCTGCCAAGAGAGATAAAAAAGGCGAAGAGATAAGGTCGGGGCCTTGGCACAATGGGCCAAGCACTTAGGGTCGACATGGAAAAGTTCTAGAGCTATTGGAGATTTCCGCCTGTTGAAAAATTATGAACAAGGTGTAAATAATATAACCTCGAGTTGAGGGACCAAAACTCCCCCCCCCCCCTCTTCTTCTTGGAAATTTTCCAGTTTTTCTGTTCATGAAATTCTTTTGGGAATTAATCGAGACTCTTTGTTGTGAGCTCCCAAGCCTACCAATCCCGCGCCAACTAAACCAATCACTATTAGTACTGCCGCCGAGAGGGCGACTCCTACCACTGGTGCCCGCTGCTTGGTGGTGTTGTAGTAACAACAACAACAACAACAACAACAACAAGATGACTCTGGTGCACACCATCAATAAGAGGGTAGCACAAAGCCCGGTCGGAAGATGGTTTAGGCTCGAAGGCTCCGGCCACAAAAAGGCCCGTCACGGGTCTTTGTTCTTCACTGAGCTTCGCGCTGGCCTGGCCACCTTCTTCGCTATGGCCTACATTATAGCCGTAAACGCCAGTATTGTGGCAGATACCGGCGGCACATGTGTCTGCAATGGCGGAGCAGATGATCCACTGTGTGCAAACAACCAAGATTACTTGCTGTGCGTGAATGAGGTCAAGAGAGACATGGTCACTGCCACGGCTGCGATCTCTGCGCTGTCCTCGTTCTGCATGGGTTTGTTCGCAAACTTGTGAGTGGCTTCCTCCTCACAAACGCACACACACACACACACACACACACCGGGGTGGCGGTGGCGAGTGTTGATCCAAACTGACATTTTCGGAGGCCCGTCGGACTTGCCCCTGGCATGGGGTTGAATGCCTACTTCAGCTACACTGTGGTCCTTGGAAATGGAGTCCCTTACCAGGTTGCATTGACGGCCATCTTCGTTGAGGGCTGGATTTTCTTTGCCCTCGCACTCTTCGGCATGCGACAGTGGCTCGCACGTGCTATCCCACGGTCCATCAAGCTCGCAACTTCCGTCGGCATCGGCCTGTTCCTGACACTCATTGGTCTGACCTATTCGGAGGGTATCGGTCTCATCGTTGGCGCGACAGACACGCCCACCGAGCTGGCCGGCTGTGTGGATGCCTTGCGTGACCCAGACACCGGCTTGTGTCCTGACGGGGCCAAGATGCGCAACCCAAGCATGTGGATCGGCATCTTCTGCGGCGGAATCCTGACAAGCCTTCTGTTGATCTACCGGGTGAAGGGCGCGATTATTCTAGGAATCGCGCTGGTCTCGATCATCTCCTGGCCTCGTACGACCTCGGTCACTTACTTTCCTTACACGGCCGCCGGAGACGATGCTTTTTCCTTTTTCAAGCAGGTCGTCACCTTCCACCCGATCAGGAAGACCCTGAATGTGCAGAATTGGGACATTGCTCAGTATGGCGGTCAATTTGGCTTGGCCCTCATTACCTTCCTCTACGTTGATATTCTGGACTGTACCGGCACCCTGTACTCGATGGCCAGATACGCCGACCTGATCGATCCTGTGACACAGGATTTCGAGGGTTCAACTCTGGCGTGAGTTTTAGTTTCCTCCCCCACATTCCCCCCCCCCAAATATTTTGTCCAGAAAAATGTTTGCTCATTGTTTGAATCTCAGATACATGGTCGATTCGATTTGCATCTCGATCGGTGCTCTTCTCGGCTGCCCTCCGGTGACAGCCTTTGTCGAGAGTGGTGCGGGCATCGGTGAAGGCGGGAAGACGGGTATTACTGCCATGACGACGGGGATATGTTTTTTCATCTCCATCTTCTTCGCCCCGATCTTCGCTTCCATCCCTCCTTGGGCAACAGGCTGCGTGCTGATCCTCGTGGGGAGCATGATGACCGTCTCGGTGACGGAGATTAACTGGCGCTACCCTGGCGACAGCATTCCTGCCTTTGTCACCATCGCCTTGATGCCCTTTTCTTACTCGATCGCAGACGGCCTCATTGCTGGTATCTGCGTCTACGTTGTACTCAACACGTCGGTCTGGGTGCTGGAGAAGGTCTCGGGCGGACGCATCGTCCCACCCAACAAGGACCAGAAAGAAGAGTGGACGTATAAGATCCAAGGCGGACTATTGCCACCGTGGATGAAGAGGTTGACGAAAGGCAAGAAGGACTTTTGGAGGGCTGACGAGCCTAGTGAGGTCGTGGGCCAGGGAGAAGAAGTCAGGACCAGTGACAGTCTGCAAGACGGACGCGAGGGTGAGAAGGGTCTGGCTACCGAGGCTGTTGCAGGGACCGTGGGCGACAAGAGCGAGAAATGAACAGACCGGAAGATGATTATTCAGTACATAAACAACGCGGCACCTAAATCAGGAATGGGGAGCGGTGCAAAACTTTTGTGCACTGATTGGAAGCCGTCTTAGATATTTCTTGGATATTCAGCTTTAGATCCTGTCTCAGCAATCAAGAGAAGTGAACAAAGCTAAACTTCCGTTCCATATTTTATACATGAACCACATGAACCCAACCAGTACGTTGAGATTACGTAAATATTTCTTCATGCCCGTTATACAACAAAATACGTACGTCTTGGTGGAAACGGGCCTCCTAACCCTCGACTCCACCCACTTTGCAAACAAGAATCATTCATTCTCAGTCAAAATTCAACAATCCCAATCGGTCCGTTGGCCCAATGGCAAGGCGTCTGACTACGAATCAGGAGATTACAGGTTCGATCCCTGTACGGATCATAAGAAATTGTTCTTTTTCATTCATTTCTTTTCGTTTTCTTCTTTCTCTGGAAAAAAAAAGATCAGAGGCTTCCTACACAAGTTGCTCTTGGAGCAGACGGCTGGCTATGAAAACTTTTTCTCATGCAAGGCTTCAACATATTTTTTGGCAACAAGACCTGAACGATCCAGAGTCTCATACCTCCGATCGACCCAAGTTAGTATTTTCAAAAGCCTTATGTTGATGAATATTTAGATCTTGTTTAGATCTTTTGATTCTCAGGCCATGAGGCAGGTAATTTTTCTATTCAGACCACCGAGAATCATGTCATTTCTTCCATCTCTTGGCACTAGGGAAATCTTTTGACAGCTCCACAATTAAGACTTACTTATGCGCAGTAATTATGTATTCTGGGGTGATAAACAAGCGGAGATACTTTCATTGGACTACAAAAGAAAAACTTTCGGTTAGCCAGTATGTGACCTATAACATTCTCAAGATCAACAAGGGGCATGGTGATGTCTTACTTACTGCACCGTGCTTTACCGCGGCATCCCATACTGCTCGATATGCATCCAGTGTCCTAGACGGAGGGATTTCAGTCCATGGCGAACAAGGTAATGTGGGACACCGAAGAACACTGTTACTGAATTTCTGAGAGTTGTGTGTAGGTGGAGGAGTGACCGAGTATAAATTATGAAGGATATTTCAGCTGCCTACATAATTTGGGGAGATGCTCAGATTAAAAAGTTTTATGACTCTATGCGAATTCCTGCTTTGTTCATTGTGTCAAATTTCCAAGTTCTTTGTATATTTTGATAAGACAAGTACGGACTGTAGGCATAGGCCTTCTATCATTGTAACAATGCTTTTATGTGGACACATTACTTAAGTTGGAGTTCTTTATTGTTAACTTATTTGATTGTAGAGAGGTTTCTTGACCATTGGACTGTGCACCCCAGACTTTGAGCCAATGGTGTGAGAATATTTTCTTTCTTTTTGAAAAAAAAAAAAGAAAAGCCATGGAACCAAGAAAGAAGCAATGACTTCTCAGACCTCTCTCACAAAATGTGTTCACTGTCAAAACTCACTGTCTGAAAGATTCATGATCTCATTTTCTGCTTTCCCGAGGCGGCACATTTTGAAACCATGGCGAAATGGGAGAGAGAAAAAAAGAAAGAAGAAAAAAGCCACCTTGTAGGGAACAATGGCGCTGGACTCATGGCTCTCCCCACCATTCTTCAGTCTCCATCTGCAGGCCTTGTTGAACAAATCATGTTTATAAGAAATACAGGGTCTTGAGTTTGAGAATTCACCAAAAGAAATCCATTAGAAATGGAGATTATATTGCACTTGAGATGGTATATGCGCAGACAGGCGGGATAGGTGGTGTTATGACGAGTTGTTCATGAAGATGTTTCAAAAGGCTCAAGAAAAACCGAGATATTATAAAAATAGGCTATACTTGTAGAAAATCAATCACTCACTCTTGCACACCACCTAATAAGAGAGTACTACTACTCATCTATTAATGGGCCAACCTACCTTGTAGTTTTCCTACTCAAAATTATTTGAGTGTTGTGGCTTCAATAATTTTCCGAGTCCAGACGAGAAGAAAGGCTTCAAAGGGGTTAGCCTCCTGCAGGGCCTCACGCTCATGAGGCGACAGCCGAGTTGCGGTGGACTGCACCATGAGCCTGGCCCCGTGATCAAGGTAATTGCTCCAGATTCTCTGGAAGAGCGCATGGGGTTGCGTCACGAGATCTGCCTCCAGGGCGCTCTTGTCAGTGCAGGTGCATCCAGGGCCAAAGGACAGGATGGCCATCCTGTCACGGTGGTTGTTCAAGAACGTGCCCATGTTCCTGGTGAAGATGTCAGAGTATTGGAAGTGCCCTTCGATGACAAACCACATCTGGGCCTTGTCAGCGCCAGAGACGTGGCTGAGCAGCATCGGACCGTTCTTCTGCAGATACTTCTGGGCCCGGGGTCCCGAGTAGTCCAGGTACACACCTTGGCACAGGTGCGGTAGAATCCGGAGGACCTCATCCATTGTTGTTCCGTAGTAATTGGCTACGAAACTTCGCAAGACGCTCCAAGAACAGTGCCCGCAAACATGCTGATTCTCATACAGAGCCTGTGCAATATACACAAGAGGCATGTAAACGGGAGGGAAATTGGTGGTGTTCATCTTGTCTTTTTTTCTTCTTTCTTTTTTCTTCCCTTCTTTTTCCTTTCTCTCGTCTGTGAACTGGATGTTCAGCGGATGTTTCAATTTTCGAGATGCAGATTATATGATTGCAGGTGTCGTGTTGGTTGCCAGCTCGATTACAATGCTATTATGTTTTGACGGGACAGAAAGCTGTCGGGAGGATGGGGGTATTAAATACACTAGTGGAGACAAGTCTTTGGCTCGACCCATTGATACATGCAGCAAAGAAATCCGCCTCAAAGGCAGTACATGATTTCTCAAGGGATGCGAAACACTTGTCAAAGCCTTTGTGTCAAAAGCAATGAACCATGAAGGAGCTGACATCCTGCATAAGTGCAAACAATCCTATTGTATATGTTCCACACGGTTTCAGCCCTGCGAAAACTGCATGCAACCCTTTGAATGGTCCCTGTGGGCTATTGGAATTGCTACACGTATTCAGCACTGCTGTTGTAGGCTCAAGGCAAAAGAACGAATCCGCTTCATTTAGGCATTTGCGTCTATCTCCGCTCATAGTTGGTCATCTCCTCCCCAGAACTGGTATCTAAGTATGTGGAAAATCTCCACATTTTTTTTCCAGCGCCTTCGTGTATGCATCCTATAATCCTTGTCTCACCCGTAAGAGATCATGTTCGTAAAGAAGAAAAAAGAAAGAAAAAAAAAGGAAGAGAAAAAAAGAATGAAAGTCAATCAAGCAACAGCAGTGCCGTTCTCTGGAGACTCCTCAGGCCAGACGTTGTATCCAAAAGTATCCTTCATGTTCACAAAGCGTGTGTGCCGTCCCTTGGCCACGCTGTTGACGGCCTCAAAGTCGTCGTTGGACAGCTCTGGGACCTGGAAGTTGCTCTCGATGCGGCTCGGCGTGGAGCTCTTGGGCAGGACGGCGTAGCCCCTCCGCAGGCCCCATGCCAGCAGGACCTGGGCGAGGGTGTGGCCGCTGCGGTCGGCGACCTCGTTCAGGGTCTTGTTTGTGCGGACCTTCTCACCGGTGTTGGGCACCTGGTCCTGAGAGCCGAGGGGCGAGTAGGCCTCGGGCAGGACGCCGTTGGCCAGACAGAAGGCGACCAGCTCCTCGTTGGGGAGGAAAGGGTGGATCTCGATCTGGTTGACGGCAGGCTTGACCTTGGCGTAGGAGAAGAGCTTGTTCAGGCCGTCGATGGTCCAGTTGGAGACGCCGATGGCGCGGGCCTTGCCGGACTGGTTGAGCTCCTCCATGGCGCGCCACGTGGGCTCGGGGTTCTCCGTGAGCTCCTTGTTGATCACGTACTTGCCGTCGGGGCCGAGTTTTGGCTGGTAGTCGTCGGTCCTCTCCGAGGCGATGGGCCAGTGGACGAGGAACAGGTCGACGTAGTCGGTGCCGAGCTTGCGCAGCGACTCCTCCAGCGACCACTTGACGTCCTCGGGCTGGTGCAGGTGGTTCCAGACCTTGGTGCAGATGAAGAGGTCCTCGCGCCTCAGCCTGCCCGGGTTCTCCTTGATGAAGTCCCGGATGGCCTCGCCGACCTCGTCCTCGTTCTGGTAGAAGGCGGCGCAGTCCAGGTGCCGGTAGCCGACCTCGAGGGCCTTCTGGACGGCCCTGTAGCTCTCACCCTTGACACCCTCGCTGGCAAAGGTGCCGAAGCCAAGGCCGGGCATCTTGACGCCATTGTTGAGAGTGAAGGTGTGCTGGGCCATGTTTGTGGTGTTGCTGTGAACCTTTTTTCTTGCGGTCTATACTTTTGAGATAAGGGAGGAATAATGCTACGTGGGGTGTCAGTCAGTGCGCTTCCTGAAATCCCCCAGAAGATAGAGACAGAGAGAGAGGGGGGGGGGGAAGGAGAGAGAGGGGGAGGGGGAGATAAGGCCAGTGCCAACTCACTGCAAGTTGTTTCTGTTTTTAAAAAAAAAATACCTGGATGAGTAGTGTGTAGTGTAAGGATGTGTGTGTGTGTGTGTGTGTTGCTGACTGTTTTTGAAAGTCGGTCAAGGTATTCTCAGTTCTCAAGTACGACGGCGGTGAAAACGACAAGTGAATATCAATACCACGTAGTATGTATACTATAATCAGGGTTCGACTCGAGAGGACGGACGGTGAGTATTCGTACTGTGGTTACAGAGACGAGGACGTCAGCAGTTTGAGTTAGGGCCTCCCTTGGTAAACCCTTCGGCGAGCGACCGATTAATTATTATTCATTTAGGTCGGGCGCGGGGTTTTTTTTCTCTCTTTCTTTTTTCTTCTTTTCCCTTTGGCATTGCATCATCTTGACCCCAACGACAGCCGCAGTATTTTTTTCCTTGGCTTGTCGCCACAGTGTCATAGTTTGCTTTGTTGTACAGTGGAAAAGTTAAATTTTTTTCCTCTGCCTTTTATTTATTTAATTTTTCTTCCTTTTCCTGGGATCATCGCCACAAGCGACTTATTCATCGCTTCAACTTTTTGACACGACTTGACTAAGGTCCAAGGACGCCAACGTTGTAACCAGTCGTAGCACTCAAATTAATGCCACCCTCCTTGATGACAGCGGTCCACCAGAAGGAGGTGAGTGCGGGTCCTGTTTACGGGATAGGCGGTTTCATCACAGAAATCAAGGTCGAATCAGACGTCAGGCATGTGAAAAAGGGTCCCTGGGGGTTGTTAGGTGACGCAAGGGTGTCAAAAGGTTTGCAGTTTGGGGGGAGAGAAGGGGGGGGGGGCATTTAGTTATTCTGGTACACGAGTTTATGCGTCCAAGACCAGCATTCTGGGAAGTCACTCTTGAGCAAGCCCCGAGAGGAGTATTCACCAGGCAGGACGACGTCCCGATCTACAAATTTACCGTTTCCTGGATCTTACCGAACAGAGATTTTATCCGAGGCCCGGTTTTGTGACATCACCCGGCCCGCTGAGGATCCGCAAACATGGCGCCCGGCGGAGACGGTTTTATGGTCCTGTACCTAAAAACCACGGCCCTTTTCCGGTGGATGGGCTGCTCTGAAGATCATCCCCCGGATCAGGGTCCTTGCTGACCCTTCTGAAGGGTTTAGCCAGGGGATAGGGGAGATTTCGGGGAGAAGAAGAAGAAGAAGAAGAAGAAGAAAGGAGGGAGGGAGAGACGAGGGAGGTGGGCGGGGGGGGGGGGGAACAAAAAGAAGGGAGGGAAAGAAAAGAAAGAAAGAAAAAAGAAAGAACCTTTACTACGTAGTAAACGCTGGCTATAACCAACGAGGTTGGGTTGGCTCGGAAAAGGCCGACTTCAGTTAGCAGCAGCCAACCACAGCGTCTGATCGAACTGCCACCTTGCAAAGATGAATTACAGCTCTGCGGCTCTGCGCCTATGCCTGCAACCGTCTAACGTCCTTGCCCCCCCCCCCCCCAATTTTTTACTTTTCACCGCAAAAAAAAAACCTTATCGTCCGAAGCCTGGCGCATCTGGCTGACGTGCGGGCTCACACACCACTCACCATCTGGTCCATTATCTTGCTCCATATCTTGCACTATACACAGTACAAACCCACGAGCCGCAGCCTTGTTTCATGCAAGATACTTATGGTACAGTATGCCGCACGCCTTCTTCCCCCTCCCCCCCTTTTCCCTCCTGGATGTAACCATGTTACTCTCATGCTCCAGTGCTTGCTGACACTGTCACCTCGTCTTCTCCTGTCCCTCTTTCGGTCCCCTGCCCGCGTGGATTTGTCGCGATAATTGTGGCGCGATGACGTTCCTAAACGAGTCAGGGTCCCCATCGCCCTGCCGACTTGTCCAAGACCAGCTCCATTATAGATTACGGATAAGCGTCGAGGTCACCGTCCCGTGTACCTTGGAGAGCTGACGCCAGGTACTGACGACATCATTTCCTTGACGTGCTCTGACGTCTCGACGCCGGCGCATCTCGCGGCGGGAATGTAGACAGTACACCTGGCACGGAATACCTTGATCTGGTATGTACTAAATTACCAATGTACTGTAGCATGTACATGGTAGGGAGACGGACGATGGATCATCATGTCTTCGTCCCGTTTCGAAGCTGAACCAGGATACTGCCATACCTCTAGCTCACCGCGTGGCCTCAAAAGTCAAAGGGCTCGGTTGGGGATGGATTGAGAGCGATAGGGGAAAGGCTCCCAAGCTCGAACGAAGAAGAAGAAAAGAAAGAAAAGAAGAAAAAAAAACATTTCCGTAGTCATCCGAGGTCGAAAGGAGATTTGGCCTCTGGGACGGCAAGTATTTAAGTGTTTAAAGAGCCCACCACTCCCGCTGACAGGAGAGAAGGGAAAGTTCTTGTTACCTGATAATAATCTTCTCCTTCCAGCTCCTCTGGTGTTTTGGCATATATATATACATATACATATACATATATATATGTACAAGTCCACATCGAACACGACAAACACCTCAATCATACATTAACTACCTCTCAACTTTACTTTGATACCCCCTTTCCCACCTTCTTTCTTCTCCTTTTCCCAACATCTTTTCAAAATGGTTACCTTTGAGGATTCCGACATTGCCGTCGAGGCCACCAACGGTCACCAGAATGGTTCAGCCAAGACGGAAGCAGGCATTCCAGTCCCAGGCGAGCACGGCGAGGGTGCCATCGAGGTGCCCGCCACCCGGTCCTCCGTGTCCGAGGCGGCCAAGTACATGCACAACCTGAGTATGTCGCCGTCCATGAAGGACAGAAGGGGGTCGCGCAACTCGTTTGGCGCCTCGTTGCCCATCCCCAGACGAGCCTCGAGGCAGTCCCGCCTGTCGTCGGTTCACTACCCTGATGGGCGGGACTCTGGCACTGGCCGGCCGACCCGGCCTGGCATGCCGCCTATCCAGCCCACGCGGGCCCTGCTGGCGTCGCAGGTGCAGACCATCGAGACGGAGAAGGTGAAGAAGGCCAAGAACATGGCTTTTGCCTTTGATATCGACGGTGTGCTTGTCCATGGTGACCGTCTTATCCCCGAGGGTCGCAAGGCCCTGGAGATCCTGAACGGCGAGAACGAGCTCGGCATCAAGATTCCTCACATCTTGTAAGCTTCTCCTTCTTCCTCTTCTTCTCGTTTCTTAGGCCAAAGAATCAAAATGCTAACATTATTATTTTCAAAAGCCTCACAAACGGCTCTGGTAAGCCTGAGCAGGCACGGTGCGAGCAGCTCTCCAAGATCCTCGGCCAGCCGGTCAACGTGGACCAGTTCATCCAGTCGCACACGCCCATGTCGGCGCTGTCCGAGTACTACAACACGGTGCTGGTGGTCGGCGGCGAGGGCTACAAGTGCCGCGACGTCGCAGAGCAGTACGGCTTCAAGGACATCGTGGTGCCCAACGACATCATCGCGTGGGACCCGACCATCGCGCCGTACCGGGTCTTCACGGACGCGGAGCGCGCCACCTCCCGCCCCCGTGACTTCTCCAAGGTCAACATCGAGGCGATCCTCGTCTTCAGCGACAGCCGCGACTACGCGACGGACATGCAGATCATTGTCGACCTGCTGCGGTCCGAGAACGGGCGGTTCCACACGATGGCCAAGGACCCCGTGTCGCAGCGCATCCCCATCTACTTCAGCCAGGGCGACATGCTGTGCCCGACGGAGCACCCGTACCCGCGCATGTCGCAGGGCGCGTTCCGCATCGGCCTCGAGGCCATGTACCGCTCGCTGACGGGCGTGGACCTGGAGCGTGTGGTCTACGGCAAGCCCGAGATGGCCACGTACAAGTACGCCGACGAGGTCATGTCCAGCTGGATGGGCGAGCTGCACGGCGAGGAGAGGCTGCCCGAGAACATCTACATGGTCGGCGACAACCCGGCCTCGGACATCATCGGCGGCAACATGTACGGCTGGAACACGTGTCTGGTGCGCACCGGCGTCTTCCAGGGCGGCGACAATGACGAGAACAACCCGGCCAACTTTGGCGTGTTCCCCAACGTGCTCGAGGCGGTCAAGACGGCCCTGCGGAAGCAGCTGGGCGATGATTTCAAGATGCACTTTGACGAGAGCATGAACCCCCTGCACGCCGAGGGCAACCACGCCATTGAGGTGTAGATTATCTCTTGAGGGGGTAGATTTTGAGGGGGACAACCTGTTATTGGAGGGGCTAGCAGATCAAAGAGCTTGAGCTACGAAACTCCCTTGGGCGTTGGGACGGGTGATTTTTTTTTCTTTTTTTCTTTTGGGGCATTGGGATCTATTTAGACATTTTTTCTTCTTTTCCTTCTCCACACGTGCCATGCACACGAAAGAATGAAGACCACATCTATGACGACGGACTCAAAAGAAACAAAACTAGAAAGGAAAAAAAAAATGGTCCCATCACATGCATATATGCAAAGGTAGACATTATGGAACCTTAAGTGCCTGGAACCGGGCAAATTCTCTCTCTCTCTCTCTCTCTCTCTCTCTCTCTCTCTCTCTCTCTCTCTCTCTCTCTCTCTCACACACTCTCT
>JACWRQ010000521.1:13165-25119 GCA_014849955.1 Cryphonectria carpinicola | reverse complement strand
CTCCCGCGTATTTTTTTAAAGTGACCCCAAATCCCATCCTTTGGTCCAAGCTTCCAAAAAAAAGAAATGTTTAAATTCCCAAAAATGTTCCCCAAAAAAGAAAGGGGGGGGGGGGGGGGGGGAAGAAAGAAACCCCCCCCCCCTCCCCCTCGAGCGTATCCATCTTGCTGTCATAATTTTCCCCCTCTTGATATTTCTCCTACCTGATCACCCTCGGGGCCACAATCCTGCTTCCCACGATCGCTTCTGGCGGCACCCCTCCTCCAACAAAGGGTCGGCTTCACAATCTTTGAAAGCAACAAGAACCAATAAAGACAGCCTGGGTCCCGAGGAACCTCCCCCTTTTCTTAGCTGAGCCGCCAAGGGGATCCGGGTGACGGCTTACCCAGATGATGCGACCCATAGCGCAAGAAGTCAGTCTTTCCCTGTCCCGTTTAGGGAATATGGCTGCCTGGGACGGAAGAAGAAGAAAAAAGAAAGGGAAGGAAAAAAAAAAGAGGGACCCGCACAGGTCCTCGGCCACGCCATGCACAAAGGGGCGAGGGCCGACAGCTCACGAGTAGTAGCATTTGAGATGGAGAAGAGAAGGGGGGAAGAAAAAAGAAGAAGAAAAAAAGTATTTTCTTGTCGTAACAAGCGCTTCTGCAACAATTTTCAGTAAATTGGTGAGGATTATGACATGTCTCCCGGGAGCGCGATCTCGGGATACCAGAGAGAGAAAGGGTGGATTCCAAAGAGGGCAAAAAAAAAGGAAAAAAAAGAAGAAAAAAAAGACTTACTGTAATAATAAAGAGACCATACACCCTTGTGCACTTTGGATTCTCACTTGCAGTATTAGATGTAATCCTCCGTGCTGACGGCTCATCTTACCTAGCAAAGAAAAAGAAGAGAAAGGGTTGCCAAAAGGGACATGTCGTCTCCACCCTTTCTTTTTCTGTACTCAGCGTTGGAGGTTTGTCTGCTGTGTTACTGTCCTGGTTATTATTATTATTATTTTTCTCTTTCCTTTTCTCTCTTGAAGGATTTCTACGCCATGGCTCGGTCCGCCTTCAATCCCGCCTCCAACGTGCATAGAGAGAGACAACGTGCATAGAGAGAGAGAGAGAGAGTCAATTGAGCAAAATAAATCTATCCAGTGGTTTCTTAGCAAAGCTTTCTAACCCGCTTTTTGATTCAACATACAGACAGACGCCTTAGACTGCCTACTAAGTAGGCTGCTCTGCATTAACCGCCACATTGGGGGGGGGGGGCGCTTCATTTTAAAACCAACTGTGCCACTATCACAAACAGTGAAACATATGCAGAGTAATGAATGGACTCCTGGTTGTTGTTACTAGTACGGAGTTTTAAGAATTATACAAAGATGAGGTCTTTTACGCCACTGCGCAGGAGGTGTTTCGATCAAGATATCACGAAGCGCACAACAAGAACACTGGTTTGAGAATAAGGACACCCTGCATCTGAGAAACAATTTACCTCTCTCTCTCTCTCTCTCTCTCTCTCTCTCTCTCTCCCCAGAGACCCAAGACAGACCTAGAGCAGGCAACGCCTACTGGCAGTCATTTCCCATCAGCACCTGACTGTCTTCCTAATCGAGCCACCAGCAGCCGCCTGCGACCCTTCCTCGGCAGTGCACGCTGTCTCTCTTTTGCGTTACACCCGGCAGGGGGGGGGGCGCGGATTAGCAAAATGTAATAGGCAAATGCTCCTCCTCCCTTCTTGTTACTACTTGTAGGGTCACACATGCTTTACGACGCCGGCGATGCTCGCCCTTGAGCAGGCTCCATCACGGAGGAGAGTTCCAAGGGGGGGGGGGTGGTGGCGAGATCGGGCAATCCCACAAGGCTCGTGTCTTGGAATTTTATCAGCCCTCTTCTTGGAGGAGGGAGGAGGCAAAGCCATGTGAAGCAGGAATGTCTCGTTGTCGTCGGAGGGTTTTTTTTCTTCTTCTCCCCTCGTCCTCTAATCGGCGGTGAATCCAAACCGTCCGGGGGGGTTCCACAAAGGAACATTTTCCGAGTCACCACCACCGGCTTACTAACGGGTCCTCGCTGCTTTCTTCTTCTTCTTCTTCTTCTTCTTTTCATGCGCGTTTCCTCCCCCCCCCCCCCATCTCGTCTCAAGCCATGTGTTTCTCGGGTTCATCTATCTCTGGCGGCCAGCGTTCGGACTGTTTAGCTGCTGCAGTGGTGGTGGTAGCCCCGAGAGCTACCAAACCCACCCCAAGCCCACCCCGACCACAAAAGATCGACGCAGGCACCGATATTCCGGCGACGTTGATTCGCGGCCGGCGACCCCACTACAGGGTTACACGTGTGACCCGCGTGGCGGCCGGACGGTATGGTAACATCAAAAGGTAGGGAGGGAGGAGGGGTGAGGAGGGGGGGGGGGGGGCGGGGGGGGGGGTGGGGGAGGGGGGGGGGGGGGTGGGGGGGGGGGGGGGGGTGGGGGGGGGGGGGGGGGGGGGGGGGGTGGTGGGGGGGGGGGGGGGGGTGGGGGGGGGGGGGGTGTGTGGGGGGGGGGGGGGGGGGGTGTGCGTGGCTTTGGCTTGGTATTCTCTTTTTTTCTTTTTTCAATATTTATTTTGTGAAAGAGAGATGTGATTGCTAATGCTCAGCAAAGAAATCCTGTTGGTGTATTATTATGGTTTTTTTTTGGGGGCACTATGAAGAGTCTAAAGAGACATATATCGCCACCTTGTGATTAGAGTGCTAAAAGGGGGGGGGGGTTGCATAAATGTCCGGACGAACCAGTCTCTGGCGGAGCTCATCATAATTAATGTGAGCCCACTGGGGGTTTCGCTGACCACAAGGAGCATCCATTGGGTCACTTTTACCGGCCCCCTTGCTTGATTGAGGTTGAAATGCAAGGTGGAGTTGCGGAGTATGGCGTGTATGGGTCCCTCTTTCTTGTGAGATTTCTAAATTACCTGCCTCGGAAATAACTCCTGTGCTGGTCCCAAATCCCCTTTTTTATGATCAATCACGATCTGCAGCAAATCCCTCCAAAGGATTTTTTTTTTTTTTTGGTTGCCTCCCATTCTTACACAATCAGTCCCGATCGGCATACACGACGAGGACTCTCTCCCTGTGGCGGAAATCTTCACACTAGTGTGTTCTCCTGTCCAAACGTGAGATAAGTACACACAAATAATATGTCGAACCTTCAAGAGAGAGAGACAACTTGACGCTATCTCGAAAGTCTGCGGCGACGTCCTCGGCGTAGACCCCGGGCCGTCGTCAACCGGCTTTCGCTTCGGGCAACAGGGGGGTTTCTGTGGTAACATTTGATTCACAATCCGTTTCAGGTTTCTCGTATCTGGGTAAAATGTGGACACCAAGTCTGTTCCCGACAAGCCCGTTTGGTCGATATACCTTGGTTTCGAAGGATGGCTGGGCGTTGCATTGATTGCACTTCACACTCAACAAATGTGTCTCGCATCACATGCAAAGATAAAGAGAGAGAGAGACAGAGAAAATGAGAGGCTGGCCCGCGTCGTGATGGAGCTCGAGGATTTGTTTCCCTGCTTACGTGCTACAGGCCAGGGTACTTCAGAATGCAACACCACAGCCCATATCTGATCAATCTGACACCGAGAGGTCATGGCAACAAAAGAATCATTTGTCCTGCGCATCGAAGGATTTGCGACAGAATCGGAATTGATGCTGTATGATCAGGGCCCCGTCTGCGTTCTTATCCTGGAAATGCAGTTGAATCCCTGTGCTGTGCGTAAATTGAGGAGCTGCCGGAAGTGACTAATAATTGCCCACTGCAACACTGGGTGAGCTGCCTTTAAAGGTAGGAGGAGTCTTAGAAGGCTGAAGTCAGCACGGGACTCAACATAACGCACATGCCTCTGCCGCTGCACATAATTAGATGAAGGATTGCAGGCCAGCGGCATACCCCGATGCATGGTCAACCGAAATCCCTTTCTTCATCCTCCCTTTCTAAATCTACATTAGCCACCCCGGTTCACACTAGAATTCAGAACAATGTAAGAGGACGCAGGCATGTAATGACGCCCTCAGGTCGAACCTCCAGTGTGCCATTTACACAGCAACACGAACCACATGAATGTCAATACTAAATCCTGGCTGATTCAGAAGTGGGCTGATAACGTGATGAATACATTCACTATTCACGTCAGCTTTTTCTACTCATAGTCCATATCGACTGTGCTCATCCTCTCTCCCGGCCGCCCGCACCTTTTTCTTTTTTTTTTTCCTCCACCGCTACTAGAGATTAATATCATCTTGTATTTTTGACTCAGAAGTCCGATAGTTGCCGTTTGAAAGGTCAAACAGACATCAGGTCTCCATATAATTACCCGAGTATGTGCCTCACGCATCTCATAAGCTCATTCAACTGAGTAGACCAGTACCCTTTCAAATAGTAGAAGCCAGTCGGCTTGTTGCTTAGTCTCCCAATATCTCAGTCTTATATTCCTCTTCTGGGTCCCTTCAACAGAATTGTCTCGATTGTGTCCGGATTTATCATCCCACACCCAAAGTCCACCCCCCCCCCCTGAACGTCTAAACTGCCAGGCAGTTGTCACTTTTCACAAGACCCGCTTATGTGAGAGATCACCCAGCCAGAAACTCACGAGGAGTAGGCACCAGAATTGTAGACATTCTCTTAAGCGCGCGCACAGCCTTCGGTCCCAGTTGATCTTTCTCCTCTTGGATTTCTCGCAACTTGTCTGCGGCAAGATTGCCAGCCGCACGCTCGAGGTTGATTGTGGCAGTCTTCTATAATGTCTTGGGTTAGCCTTAGACAAGAAGAAAAGGACCACCGCTCAGGCTAGCTAGGGATACGTACTCGGTCGGCCTGCCAAATGGCAAGTGTTGTGCTCAAATGGTGCTTGTTGTCCAGAGTCTCGGGACGCTCATCAAGGTACTCCTCGAAGAGATTCCAGGGGTGCCTGTCACCGGGACCATCGCTCTCGTTGGGAGCGAGATGCTGTGTCTGCCTCATGAACTCAGCCCGTGACATGTTCGATGGCGTCTGGGGATGGAAATCTGGCAGGCCGGCCTTGAAAAGGAGGTCCGCCAAGTCCTGGGGGATGGTCTCGGTATCCTCGTCCTCGATGCCGTCCCGTCGGCAGATGAGGCGCTTCCGCAGGACGATCCAGGCATCGAGGAGCCGTTCAGCACCGGCATCGAGGATATAACCTGAAGCGTTCAAGAGGGTCAAACCTCGGAGAGGGAAGGTTGTTCTGATGACGGGAAAGACGCGCCTGATAAACTCGAGATTCGTGAAGTCGGCGATCATCTCGAAGCATCGAACGTGGTAGTAGTCTGTACACGATCGATATCATCAGCCTCCAAGGTCGGCTTGATCATCATGTGTCAATGCCATACAGATTGATGATCGCATGGCGGACATACCAAACCTGCTCCAATTGGCTCGCATCGGAGAATTCCGGGACAGGGCCGAGGACAGAGCCACTCGATACTCTCCAGGCTCAACAGACTTTCTGCAAGTTGACAGCTTGCATCGAGCCCGACCTGCGCCCTGCTCAATGAAGAAGGTAGGCATATACTCTGGATCCGCGGGCTGAGGGCCTCCAGGAGTTTCTGGAAGGCCCATGTGCTTTCGGAGACGAGTGCGCTCGCCGGAAAGCTGCTCATCTGCGCGCTTCTTCTGCAGCTGCTCTGGCGCGAGGTCTTCCTGAGCCTCCTTTCCCCGCTGCTCTCCTTGAAGGTGACCTCCAATCCGGGGATGCTTATGGTCAGGGCCAATACTACCGTCTGTGGTTGCACTATTCGAGGCCATCATGAACTTGAATGAAGGCGGTGGTTTTTTGGGATGCGGTACTGTGATGGAGGTGGGATGTTGGCGATTTTTCCCTGGTAATTAGTCTGTCATGGTTTGGAGAGTTTTTCCAAAGGGAAAGCTGCGTGATCGAACTTTCCTTGCCAGACATTTTATGCTTTGGCAAGAATTAACAGAGAAGCAAGTACTACTGGGTTGGGCAATGCCCCTTCCTCATCGCTGACCCTATCAGTCACTTCATTATTGGCAAGTGCGAGGGAGAGCCCAACTCCTTCCCCCCCCCCCCCACCCCCCAAAACCACCATGTCGTAATTTAGATACTTAAGTAAGCAGTAAATTCTTGAGATGGAAGTACTCGGCTTCACGGTGTGTAATTACAGCATTGAACTTGGCAAGGCTGAGATAAGTTGGGTGGAAAGGCACATCCGCTCCTACACAAGAATGATGGCCCATGAGAAGACATATCTACCAACAAACCACTTGGTGCCAGACAACAGTGCTTCTGAAGAAAAGTAAAGTAAAAAAATGTTATATACCTAAACAGGAACCTGTCTATGGGTTCCAATTTTGGCAGGCCAGGAAGCTCAACTACTAAGTAATTACTTAAGGTGAGGACTCAGAACGTCTCGTCTATGACATCACTGGTGTCGCCTTGAGCGCTACTTCCTCACCATCCCTCAGACAAACACCTGACATCGCCTTACTTCTTTTTCTTGTCTCCAAACTAAAGCGCGCTTCTCAAACCACACTGTCAGTCACATTCATCACGCTTGGCCAATACTTGATAAGTACACGATGTCTGCTTTGAGTCTCAACGGTAAGCTCTTCAGCCTCTAAAGGCATTCTACTTTCCCATTCCTATGGCCTGCGAATGGCCAGATCTCTCTCTCTCTCTCTCTCTCTCTCTCTCTCTCTCTCTCTCTCTCTCTCTCTCTCTCTCTCTCTCTCTTTCTCTCTCAATATTGACACGTCCAGTCTTCCGCCAACCACTGAAGCTGTTCTCGACCCAGCCCATGACAGGCTTCTACCGCGATGGGTACTGTCGGACAGGGGCCATGGACCACGGCAACCACGCCGTGGCTGGCGTTGTCAGCGATGAGTTCCTCGACTTCTCCGCCTCCCAGGGCAATGACCTCAGAACTGTTGGGCTGAGGGATGGTTGCAAGTGGTGTCTGTGTACGGCCCGGTGGCTTGAGGCATTCCGAGCGTTTGAGGACGGCACGATCTCGAGGAATGCGGTCCCGAAGATTGATCTCGATGCGACGGAGGAGAGCGCCCTGCAGAGGATTGACTTGCAGACCCTGAGGGGCTTCGCGGTGGAGAGAGAGGGGCTGCATCCGCAGGTCAATGGTGTTAATGGGGTGAACGGAATCAATGGGGATCATGCGCATTGAGAACCTTCTTCTTGCATCTCAAGGGCAGAGGCCGGGCCTTTTGGGGGCTATCCGAGCTGGTGTCCGTCTTTGTGCCTTTTTGCTGAAGTGACTTCCCAAAACCTGAAAACCACTGAGAAATTCTTACCAGTATTGAAATCAACTGATATTGTGGTCATTCTCATTGCTGCGTTCTTCTCCCGATTTATCCGGAGTCAGTCACATGCTCGGCTCCTTATGCTGGGGGCATTGCGGGCCCCTAAGCTGACCTCTAAGGTATATTACCTTCGAGTTCCTTCCATTTCCAACCCACGGTTATACCTCTCGGGTCCAGAACACGCTGATCCTTGGTCTCAGCTGCAAGGCTGCAGCGCCTGGCGACCCGGGGGCAGGTGAGCTCATGCAATGCAACCTCAGCATGTATAAAAAGAAAAGGCCCCGAACGGGAACCATCTAGTTGACAGACAGCTGCTGGGCTGGACTATGGATACCAGTCGGCAATCTGGTCCGGCACCCGGCGTGTTCAGCTCTGGGGGAGGATTGTCGTTATGGTGTGAAGGTTTGGGTCTAGATGCAGATCTTCCTGGGTATCGTGGGTGCAGGTACAAAGGGGTTGTGGGCATCTACGCCGACGCCTTACTGAGAGTAGAGTATGCTCGCGTGCCCAATACGGCAGTTGATGCTGTCCGTCAGAGCTGAGACCTGTCAGTCGCTGTTCGAACCCTGATCTGGCTCGCTCGGCGTTGGCATCCGTCTCACTATGCATTGGGGAGGTCTAGTCAAAGGTGGGCATGTGCTTGTGGTCTCTTTCCTGGGTGCTTAGGTGGACAAGCTTTTACGAGACTTTGCAGAGTGGCATTCTAATTAATGGGCATAAGTGATCTAGCCAGGACCACGACACAACCGTTTAATTACTGATGTCCCCCCCCCCCCTTCCTTTTCCCTCCCACCTTTGAGTCGGTCAAACTTTACAGACACTCAAGGGAATGCTAATCCAAATCATACTCTTGTTAGTTGTTGCTCGGTTTCCTTTGTCCCTAGGCATTTAGGAGGAATACGTTTCCAACGAGAAAAAAAAAATCTAGCAGCATGCATCCGACTCTTCTCGGTTGACGGTAATAATATTACATGACCCCAAAGTACATTACATTGCGCAACGATACCTGATTGACGGCATTTTCTCCAAGATGACTTTTGAAAAGGCTTGCATAATTAAGCCACAGTTACAAGTCAATACGAAAGGGGCTCTAGCCTTGGAAGAAATCCTGGACAACTTTCGTATGATCGTTACGCGAGGTGTGTGCCAAACGCAACAATTATTTATTTTTGCGTGCCCTCGTGAGCCACCACGATAATTCACCAGATATTGGTTTGTGTTGCATCCGCCCTTGTGTGTGACAATTTTTGCGGCTCGCATGCTAAGGTCACCTGGCTTTCCTTTTTAGGATAGGAGACCATGCACATGCTCATTAATTGACCACAACCACCAAAAAAACATACCTCGAAAGCAACCCCCAACACTACTGATTAATACTTGGCGCCAGACATGTAACCTGCCCTTTTCGACATCCGACTATACTCGATTTCCGTTTCTGCCGTGGTCTACTTTTTCAATAATTAATCTCGCCCATGGCCAACTTTCTTGTCTTTTTTTTTTTTTTTTGGCCCGGTTACCGCCCCCTTTCAGCTGTGTGCAAGAAAGCAAAAGAAAGGGGGGGGGGGGAGGGTGGTGGGATCCACGCGCCCTTGTGGTTACTCGAATCCGTCCACTCAGGATCCATCACCGGGCCACGTTGTAGCCTCAACCGTGGACACGAATCTCACACAGGTGACTACATGCCTGCAACTAAGAATTACTGTAGTATGCTCGGGCCATCACGTTCACCGAGACTATCGCGAAGCTGCAGGAATCGACTTGTTGAACTCTTCTCTTCCCTTTTCTCAATACTGCCACCTCTTCGGCAGCCGGCACGGAATTATGGGCTCATCTTGCCCCCCCCCCCTTCCAATGTCCTTGCAGCTGGTAGCATCGTGTTCCCACGACGTTGCAGCTGAGGGCCCTTTTCCCCCGCAGATTAGGCTCGGATGTTCCTGGTCACGACGATAACCCGAGGGACCGTCTTGCCTGGCAGCTATGGCGCTTGTGGAAACGAATGTCCTACGAAGAGGGTTATAGTCTGTGAGCGAGGATGTATAAATACGCCATGGATGGTCCACAACACCAGGTTAAGAAGAGGAGGTGAACTATCCCAACGAAATGATTCATGGGGGTCATCGATCTGTTCAAATTTATACTTCTTAAGCATTGGCCTGAGCATTTCTATTTCCTGGTCACGCCCTTGGTGCAGACCAGTCTCCTTCTGAAGTGTGTGGTGTTTGCGTAATTACTGCCTTTGGTTATCACTCCTTAGCATCGCTACTATTCCCCCCCCCCCCTCTCCACTCTTAGGCGTCCCATCTCTACCCTGCTTTGCTGCATCATGAACCATTTTCTCAAGGCTATTATATTCGTGGCGCTGACGGCCAGGAGCAGCAGCACGGGCGCTGCTGCTGTCGACTTGACTACCTATGTATTTCCCAGCGTGAGTGACCACTTACTTTGCGCGTCTTTCCTTTTTCCAGACAGAAATAAAAAGAAGGGGAAAAAAGCTAACCAGAGCAACAGACTGGCGAGGCTGGCGGCGGCAACACGTTCCCAGGAGTGACCTGGCCCCTTGGTGTGGTGAAGCTGGGGCCAGATTTGTATGATGGTTCAGACAGCTATTCTGGATACGATGTACGTCAGTTTCTAATACCAAGCGTATTATCACGATGTTGCTTTATTTGGTTGAGACTTCAAGTCTTTGAGGGGGAAACATATCTAGTATCTGAGAAGAGGGTGAATATGCAGCAGTCTTTGAACGAAATCACTAACATGATAACCTCCACCCCCCTCCCCTCTTCTTCAAAAGGACGACGGCAACTTCACCGGCTTCAGCATGCTCCATGAGAGCGGAACAGGAGGTGCGCCCAAGTACGGCGTGGTGTCGCAGATGCCCGTGCTGGGCGACATCGCGAACCCGCTAGCTGGCCACAATGACACGCGGGCCCAGCCTGATGTGGCCGAGGTCGGGTACTACGAGGCGTTCCTGGGCTCTGGCATTACCGTCGAGCTGGGCGGCACGGAGAGGGCTGGGTTCTACCAGTACACCTTTCCCCAGACAAACCAGACCAAGAATATTATTGTGGATGTCTCTCATGTCCTGTCTAGCTACCGGGGCATGGGTCTTCAGCAGTCCTATCTGGGCGGCAATATTCAGGTGGTTAACGGGAACTCGAGTGAGGGCTCCTACCAAGGCTATGGATCCTACAACAATGTAAGAAAAGAGGAAGGAAAGAAGAAAAGGCCGTGTCACGTCCTCTGGAGACTGATTCCCAGATATACTGACCTGAGTATCACTATTTTCCAGGGCTGGAACCGTGCACCATTATGGACCGTCTATTTCTGTGGCTACTTTGATACGACCCCCTCAGCATATGCCACGTTCCTGGGCAACGGCAATACCAACGACACACTGGTGGCGTATCCTGCAGGAGACGAAGTGACGTCGACCTCACGCCTGGGTGTTCTGTACACCTTCGACACCACCAACGTGACGTCGAGGGTGGGCGTGTCGTTCATCTCGACAGAGCAGGCGTGTTCAAACGTCAACTCTCAGATCCCCGCGGGCACGGCGCTCGAGACGCTCACGCAGCAGACCAAGGACGCCTGGAACAGCCAGATTCTGTCCAAGATCACGACCACGGACACCAACACGACCAACCTGGAGCTTCTGTACACGTCGCTCTATCATATGAATATTATTCCTACCAACAAGACGGGCGAGAATCCGCTTTGGGAGTCTTCCGAGCCGTACTACGATGACATCTTCACACTCTGGGACCTCGTATGTGTCTTCCACTCCCTTTTTACACAACATTACTCCGACACTATTACTTTCTCCCTCTTCATCTTCTTTTTGACTTCAAACTCTTATGCTCCCCCCCCCTTACTGACTCTTCTCAGTTCCGCTGCGGCACCGCGCTCTTCCACATCATCAACCCAGAGCCCTACGAGGAATACATCCGCTCCCTGATCGACATCTGGCGCCACGTAGGGTTCATGCCCGACGCACGCTCCTCCTTCTGGAACGGGGCCACCCAGGGCGGCTCCAACTGCGACAACATCCTGGCCGACGCCTACGTCAAGGGCGTCCGCGGCGACATCAACTGGGAAGACGGCCTGTCCGCCATGCTGACCGACGCCGAGGTCGTGCCGCCCAACAACGACGACCCGCGCGACCCTTCTGGCTCGACTGCCGAGGGCCGCGGTGCCCTGCCCGACTGGCTCGAATATGGCTACATCACGCCTACTTTTGGTCGTTCTGTGAGCCGCGCCGTCGAGTACTCGGTCAACGACTTTGCCGTGTACCAGGTTGCGAGCGGGCTCGGTCTGGACAACGCCACGACGTACCTGAACCGCAGCCGCAACTGGAGGAACCACTGGAACCCGGACGTCGAGTCTCTGGGCTTCTACGGTTTTGTCATGCCGCGCAGCACGAGCGGGTTCATTGCCAATGACCCTCTTAACTGCGGCGGGTGCTACTGGGCCGACTACTGTGAGTGAAATAGAAATAGAAACCTTTTCTGCATATTCATCTTCCCCCCCCCCCCCCCCCCCCCCCCCTCCCCCCCCCCCCCCCCCCCACCCCCCCCCCCCCCCCCCTTTCCCCTTCTTCCCCCCCCCTCTTTGAGACTTCCCCTCTTCAAATAAAAAACACAACACGA